>JAFVLL020007672.1:0-18575 GCA_021397915.2 Tor tambroides
GTTCTTTATTATAGACAGTAAAATACAAGCGAGTCACACAGGAGATAACCTACTACCTGTTTTGCACACGTCCCTTATACCCCAGGAAACCCTTTCATCTCTTCATTTCAGGGAAAACGAAACCTAAGTATAGATAAGTTGCTGTATTTATCTCTCTGTCTGATTTTATGTGCAGTCCAATGGCAGAAGCTAAAATTTCTGTGGCTGAGGATCAGTTCAGCTGTCCGACGTGTCTGGATCTACTGAAGGATCCAGTGACCATCCCCTGTGGACACAGTTACTGTATGAACTGCATTACAGGTAACTGGAATCAGGGGCGCAACTTCACATTTGCCGTGGATATGCAAGATCAGTGTTGGCGCCCCCCTGTATTCTAGCCCCAACACAACACAACATTTATATTAGACATAAAATCACAATTATAGCATTTAAAATTATTATTATTATTATTATTATTTTGAGCAATAGAGATGCTCAGAAATGAACTGATATTTGATTTGAACTGATATATATTAGCCACATGTTTTCATAGGGGCGGCCAGGAAGGGGCCAGCAACCAGTCTGTGGTGGCACAGAAATCTTCATTATTTCAGTATAGAAATGTAGCCTATTTGACTATACTGGACTGTTTCAGTGCCTAAAACACAACTGAAAACAATAAATTTTTACGAAATTGTAATTGAGTATTTGTGAATTTGTGAATTAGATCAGGTAATTGAGTGAATATGACCATTTTTGTATTATTTTTGTATTACCTCCAGGTATTTTAATAAAAGGGCTCACTCTAGATTTATTGCTCAGTTAGCTTGGTTCTTGGTCTCAACAACCCCAAAATCTTGTTCTCCATTATTGCATAGGCCTACACATGGATGAGACATGCTACATAGCTGAAAGTTTAGTCAACCTTCACTGAATGTTATATAATCAATGAACTCCGAAAAAAAACAGTCAATGTTATTAGTTGTCAAAATGAATTCATTGCAACAGTTTTGTCAAACTTAAATCAAGCTCTGTACAAAGGAAAACAAAAAAGTTCTCTTTTGAATCCTCATCTGCAATAACGTGAAAAGGGGCGGAAGTCAACAGCACATAAATGCCAGAATGTAAAATAAGTTATTTTATGCATCGTTTCATTTTCGTACTGTACAAAACCACATTTTCCCTAACCCTGCATAAAAAGTTCAATTTAATAGAAGTTCAGCAGAAAAACACAGATAGAGACCCCTTTATTAATTTACTTGATGTTGAAAAGGTAGACTTTGTGGAGGACTGTTATTAAATAATTTGGAAAATTGTTAGACAAGTAAATGTTCAGTGCAGCTGGCTTAGATCATATAACTGATATCATAGGGAATATAGTCATGTGTTCCATATGTGCCATATAAATCTGGGAAACACAGGAATGACTCATGAAACTGGCAAGTCACCAAGAATACTTATTTTGCATATGTCTCTTAAACACCAGGAAACTATTTCAGCTCTTCATTTCAGGGAAAACGAAAGCTTAGTGTAAATAAGCGGCTGTATGTTTCTCTGTATCTGTGTGTCTATGCAGCAAAATGGCAGAATCCAGTATTTCAGTGTCTCAGGATCAGTTCAGCTGTTCAATCTGTCTGGATCTACTGAAGGATCCAGTGACCATCTCCTGTGGACACAGTTATTGTATGAACTGCATTACAGATAACTGGAATCAAGATGATGAGAAGGGAGTTTACAGCTGCCCTCAGTGCAGACAGACCTTCAGTCTAAGACCTGCTTTAGGTAAAAATACCA
This sequence comes from Tor tambroides, assembly GCA_021397915.2. NCBI lineage: Eukaryota > Metazoa > Chordata > Actinopteri > Cypriniformes > Cyprinidae > Tor > Tor tambroides. The sequence goes on from JAFVLL020007672.1 coordinate 1,774, forward strand.
TGCTGGCAGAAGTGGTGGAGAAACTGAAGAAGAAAAAAGTCCAAACAGCTCGTCCTGCTCTCAGTTACGCTGGACCTGGAGATGTGGAGTGTGACGTCTGCACTGGGAGAAAACGCAAAGCTGTAAAGTCCTGTCTGATGTGTCTGGAGTCATACTGTCAAAGTCATTTTGACCATCATGAAGAATCTCATTCAAGGAAACGACACAAAATGACAGATGCCACTGGACGAATTCAGGAGATGATCTGCTCTAAACATGACAGACTACTGGAGGGTTTTTGTCAGACTGACCAGAAATGTGTTTGTTTGATGTGTGCGGTGGATGAACACAAAAACCACAATATTGTTTTAGCTGAAGATGAGAGGACTGAGAAACAGGTATGAACTGAAAACGCATAAACAAACTGTTCATTTTTGTTATTTAGCCAATTGGGCAATTGCAATGACATTTTCAGACAGTAATCTAAATATTAAGAATGCGTTTGAAATATCCAGAAATTGATCTTTAAGTCTCCTGACCGAGACATTTTGAGTCCAATGAGGAGGATCACAGTTATTTTTTCATTCCTCAGAAACAGGTTGGAGAGATACAAGGAAAATTCCAGCAAAGAAACCAAGAGAGACAGAAGGAGCTTCAGGAGCTCAGAGAGGCTGTGGAGACAAACAAGGTGAGACTCAGACTAACCAAGTACCCTACTGTAACCAGTCAGAGGAGCAGTGTTGGATGACTTTCCAGCACCACTGAAACCTCCTGTGGTTAACAGGCTGATCTGAGTAAATTATCTGATTGTCTGTGTGTCTTAACAGCGCTCTGCACAGGCAGCAGTAAAAGACAGTGAGAGGATCTTTACTGAACTGATCCGCTCCATTGAGAGAAGACAGTCTGAGGTGACAAAGATGATCAGAGATCGTGAAAAGGCTGAAGTGAGTCGAGCTGAAGAACACTTGAAGCAACTGGAGCAGGAGATTGATGATCTGCGGAGGAGAGACGCTGATCTGAAGCAGCTTTTACACACCGACAATCACATCAATTTCCTGCAGGTAACAGAGAGCTGATGAATAGAACGGTGCAGTGGTCATGCACAAAATCTTTTAATTATAGAAAGAGCTCTTTCCTAATATACTGTAATATAATAACTATTATCTGAGCCACGAAAATAACAATCCAAATGTTAGGGAACCATTAGCTTTACCAGATCCCATCAGAAGATATGTTTTTTTGTGGTACCTAAAATCAATTAATGTTTTGTCTGATAACCAAAACCAGTGAATTTTTTTCCTGATATCCAGTAGTATATCCATGTCAGCGCTTCTATTAACTCAAGAGACAAAGGCAGGGAAGAGCAAGAAGAAAACACCGCAATGGTAAAAATGGAGTTGGTGAAAAATTTTAGCTGCGTCTGACTTTGTCTGACTAGCACAAATTCCCCGAGTCGTTATACCAAAGCAAAGGCAATGTAAAATTACTGCTTAACAACATCATCATGACATTACAAACCTTGAGATAGAGATATTCTCTTATCTCTTAAATTATAAAGACAACATAGGACACAACATAAAAGTGTGTGTATATAATTTTACGATTAGGACCATAATACTCCATAACACCACTTTCCAGGTAAACAGTGGTTAGTACCTACCAAAAGTGGTGCAAGGAAGGTCAACCAGTGAACCGGCATCAGTGCCCTGGGTGCCCATGGCTTACTGACTGGCACGTGGGTGTAATAACTGACCACGGAACAGTGGAAGAAGGTTGCTTGGTCTGATGATTCACGTTTTCTTTTAGATCAGGTGGATGGATGGGTGTGTGTGGATTGTTTACCTGGGGAAGTGATGGCAGCAGAATACACTATGGGAAGAAGGCAGTCTGGCAAAGGCAGTGTTATACTGTACTCGGGACAATGTTCTGCTAGGTCCTGGCATTCATGTGGATGTGGAATTCACTGGCCCCTGGTTGACAGCCCTTTACTGTATATTACAGATTAATTACAACAGATTAATTTTGAAAAATAGGCACGATACAAATCTTGGGGAGGAAGCTGGTAAAAGTTTTTGTGGATCTATAATTTTTTTGTTTATTTCTTCTTTCTAGAATTTTCTGTCTCTCTCTGAACCTCTGGAATCTACAGGTGTTCCCAGAATTACTGTCAGTTCTGTCCTCCCTTATGATGATGTGAGAAAATCTGTCTCTCAACTGAAAGTAAAACTGCAGAGGTTCTGTAAAGAGGAGATGGAAAAAATTTGTGGTCAAGGTAAAGTTTAGTTAAACTTCAAAGTTAACATTAAAGTTACTTTTAGAAATTAGTTATATTATGTAACATGTAGTAGAAACGTGATCATATTAAAACTTAATCATATAAAAAATAAAATAAAAAAACTGATTAAAAAAAAATCCAAAAAAATGATATGCTTTTTTCATGTAATTGTTCATTTTCTTAGTAACATACATCAACAATATTCCCAATAATGAACCCAAGACAAGGGAGGACTTCCTACAATGTAAGTCAATAACACAGAATATGATAAAAGAGTTTCATAACACTAATTCATAGTTTTTTAGAATCAGATTATAAAACCATGATATATATTCACAATTCTAATTTTAGAATAGGTTCTATATGTTGTTTTAGCAAAGTTAAACATCATGACTGGGTTTTAGAAGGTTTGTGTTAAAGGTGTCATCTTATTTTAGCACAGCCAAAGCAAAATTTGATAGAGCAGACATGCCAATATTCTGTTTTAGTAGACCACATATTTTGAGTGAGTAGACAACGTTTATGAAAAGGTTATATGACATGGTAATAATGTTGCATTTTTAGCAACAAATAAATGAAAGAAAAATAAATACAGATTTTATGTAGTTTTTATAAACTATATGCTGAACCGAATATATGTTATAGATGTTATAGAGCTTTAACTCCACCTCCACTGAAAATAAACAAACTCAGACTCATAATGCATGAACAAACTAAGAAACAGATTTAAGTTTTATGACATTGTTTTCATCTCCATCAGATTCCTGTCAGCTCACTCTGGATCCAAACACTGCACATAGGTGCATTCATCTGTCTGAGAACAACACAGTGGCTACTTACACTCACACAGTCCAGTCGTATCCTGATCATCCAGAAAGATTTGATGCTTGGCGTCAGGTGCTGTGTAGAGAGAGTATGTGTGGACGCTGTTACTGGGAGGTTGAGTGGAGTGTTGAGGTGGCTATATCAGTGTCTTATAAGAATATCAGAAGAAAGGGAAAGGGTGGAGAGTGTTCCTTTGGATATAATGATCAGTCCTGGAGACTGTTCTGCTCTAAATCCCGTTACTCATTCTGTCACAATAAGATAAAGACTGAACTCCCTATATTCTCCAGCCCCTCTAGAATAGGAGTGTATGTGGATCACAGAGCAGGAATTCTGTCGTTCTACAGTGTCTCTGACACAATGACCCTCATCCACAGAGTCCAGACCACATTCACTCAACCGCTCTATCCGGGGTTTTGGGTAGGCCAGAACACAAAAGTGAAACTGTCTCATGTAAGGCAATAAGGATTTTGAAAATAATGTTGCCTACCTGTAAAACGTGATATTATTTGCTCATTAATTATTTAATTAGTAATCAATTCTTGCATGTTGAATATTACTAGAAATTATTACAGTCTTCTTGATTACAGTTGTTTTAGAAAAGTAATATATAATGTATGAAATGTAGCAATGATAACTGGTAGTCAGTTTTTATTGGGAGCGATATCAGTGTGATAATAAGATGTGTTTATGTGAATCCTCTTAATAGCAAATGTCACAATTTAAACTGCTGTCTTGTCTTATTTTTCCATAATGTCTGTACAGAAATATTGCAATATCTGTGTGTGCATAACCACTTTTAAGTTTTGTTAGTTAGTTTGTTTTACTATTGCCAGAAATATTAATAAATGAATTGTGTGTTTAAATGTCCAGTTTTAACAGTATTTCAAATTCATAGCAATAGCACATTTAAATACCTCCAGTTTCTGAAATATGTCGCTTTCGTCATTTAAATTTTTTTTAAAACAATCACAAATGATGCAGCCAATGGGAAGTCAAAGAAAGTCCAAGAAAACTTAAATATATTGGAAAGTATTTAGCAAGTTGCAAAAATATGCACTTTTGCTATGAGTGACACTGTATATCACCATCAATATTATGTGTTCAACACAAATTTACATATTCACCTCAGTTTTCCCCAGTAACATTCATTCAATCACAACATCTTTTACATCAATGACCATGGAAAACACACAAACACACACACATACATACACACACACACACACACACACACACACACACACACAAACAAACACACACCCACACACACACACACACACACTTTGGGATTAATAAGGTTAATCAAATCAAATCAAATCACACACACATATATATTATTCTCAATGTTTCTACAATACTAATTAACAGTTTTGGATATATAACAAAATTAGTGCTGTTAAATGATTAATCCAAAATAAAAAATTTAGTTTACATAATGTATGTATGTGTACTGTGTATATTTTAATGTATATATAAATACACACACATGCATGTATATATTTCAGAAAAATATGTTATTTTTATATATTAAATATATTTATTTATAATATAAATTAGCCTATATGAATAGAAATATAGACATGTAAATATTTTCAATATATATACTGTAAGTGTGTGTATTTATATATACATAATAAATACACACAGAACACACACATATATTATGCAAACAAAAACTTTTTTGAATGCGATTAATCACGATTAATCGTTTGATAGCACTAAACCAAATATGTTGATCCGGCGTGTTGCTTTACTTTGTGAATGTTTGTATATCAGAAATATTTATGGATAAATGTGACTATTCTGGGGATTATTTTTTATTAGGGATTTATTTATTTATTTTTCCAAAAATATGGCTACACTGTAAAAAGTGATAAGTTGACTTAACTTAAAAAAAATTGAGGAAACCCGTTGCCTTAAAATTAATAAGTAAATAATAATTAAAAAAAATAAGTTAAGTGAATTGTCAAGTTCACTTAACTTTTTTATTATTATTATTATTTAATTAATAATTTTAAGGCAACATAGAATGACTTCCGCTGTGTACTGTTGTCCTTTTTCAAGGCGAGGCGTCTGGCATCTCAAACGAATTTACCGAATACCGGTCGGCGAGATTTGCTGTTTGAAGTCGAGAAGGAGTTGGAAACGCAGCACTGAAGTCATACTTTCTGATTCCTGCCACTCTGGCACAATGTTTACTGTCTTTATTGCAGTTAGATGAAGTTGGTTAGATATATTTGTCAAATAAACAAACGTTTTAGACATTTACATGTGGTAACGGAAAGCCTTTTCATTCAGTAATTTATGTCCTGCTTAATACAGCGCCTGTATATACAAGAATAGTTCAACATAACAAGCTTGTACTATTTAAATATCAATAAAATGGGGTCTATAATTTTCCCTTTTATTTTTATAACAATGTAATTCAGAAATAAATATTAAATATATTAAGTTTACATAAAAAACTTTTACTTTTAAAAACAAAAACAAATGCGAGTATTTGTGTAAATAAATATACTGGTGCATCTCAATAAATTAGAATGTCGTGAAAAAGTTCATTTTTTATTGTAAGGTATTTCAAAAAGTGAAACTTTCATATATTTTAGATTCATTGCATGTAAAGTAAAACATTTCAAAAGTTTTTTTGTTTTAATTTTGATGATTAGAGCTTATAGCTCATGAAAGTCAAAAATCAGTATCTCAAAATATTAGAATATTTACATTTGAGTTTCAATTAATGACCATCCCTACAGTATAAATTCCGGATATCTCTTGTTCTTTGAAACCACAATAATGGAGAAGACTGCTGACTTGGCAATGATCCAGAAGACGAACATTGACGCCCTCCACAAAGAGGGTAAGTCACAGAGGGTCATTACTGAAAGGTGTGGCTGTTTACAGAGTGCTGTATCAAAGCATATTAAATGCAAAGTTGACTGGAAGGAAGAATTTGAGTAGGAAAAGGTGCACAAGCAACAGGGATGACTGCAAGCTTGAGAATACTGTCAAGCAAAGTTGATTCAAACACTTGTGAGAGCTTCACAAGGAGTGGACTGAAGTTGGAGTCAGTGCATGAAGAGTCACCACGCTCAGACATCTTCAGGAAAAGGGCTACCAAGCCACTTCTGAACCAGAGACAACGTCAGAAGCATCTTACCTGGGCTGTGGAGAAAAAGAACTGGACTGTTGCTCAGTGGTCCAAAGTCCTCTTTTCAGATGAAAGTAAATTTTGCATTTCATTTGAAAATCAAGGTCCCAGAGTCTGGAGGAAGAGTGGAGTGGCACAGAATCCATGTTGCTTGAAGTCCAGTGTGAAGTTTCCACAGTCAGTGATGATTTGGGCTGCAATGTCATCAGCTGGTGTTGGTCCACTGTGTTTTCTGAAGTCCACAGTCAATGCAGCCATCTACCAGGAAATTTTAGAGCACTTCATGCTTCCTTCTGCTGATAAGCTTTATGGAGATGATGATTTCATTTTCCAGCAGGACTTGGCACCTGCCCACACTGCCAAAGGTACCAAAAGCTGGTTCAATGACCATGGTGTTACTGTGCTTGATTGGCCAGCAAACTCGCCTGACCTGTATTGTGAAGAGGAAGATGAGAGACACCAGACCCAACAATGCAGATGACCTGAAGGCCGCTATCAAAGCAACCTGGGCTTCCATACCACCTCAGCAGTGCCACAAACTGATCACCTCCATGCCACGCCGAATTGAGGCAGTAATTAAAGCAAAAGGAGCCCCTACCAAGTACTGAGTACATATACAGTAAATGAACATACTTTCCAGAAGGCTAACAATTCACTAAAAATGTTTTTTTTTATTGGTCTTATGAAGTATTCTAATTTGTTGAGATTGTGAATTGGTGGGTTTTTGTTAAATGTGAGCCTAAATCATCACAATTAAAAGAACCAAAGACTTAAACTACTTCAGTCTGTGTGCACTGAATTTATTTAATACACGAGTTTCATAATTTGAGATGAATTACTGAAATAAATGAACTTTTCCACGACATTCTAATTTATTGAGATGCACCTGTACGACTGTTAAGTACAGCCGTGTTTCTTATTTGTTACCATGTACATACACTTCAGGTAAGTAGCCTACCTTGTGTTACCACTCATTTGCCTGTAGGTACAAGATTTACCATTTATGTACCAGGGAAGTACACTTACTATAAAATAAAGTGCTACCGGGTGGCCTTTAAAATGTTTGAATTTTACACAGATAATCTTTAAAAACTGTGTGACACCTAATCTATGTCATTACCCACATGTCAAAATCTGTTAGTCTAAAAAGTAACTGGTTGATAGTAACAGGTTTGACGATTTCAAACAAATTTGCTAATTGCTAGCTAATAGTCAAGTTCACAAAAGCACGTTGTACACTTTTAGAGACTGTGTAAGTTACTTGTAGATATTGATTATATTAAATGTAATAAATAACTTACATTTTAAAGTTAGGTTAACCTAACTGTTCGCTTTTTTTTTCTTTCTTTTAGCTTCTTCCAACCGTCTTTATCTTCACGTTTTTTGCTTGCGATCACGAGCCCACTTCGTGTTAGTTTCGGTTTCTTGTAAACAAAAATAGACTGCATTAGCGCCCCCTTTTGTCGGCCATCAGTGTCACTTAGTTTGACACTTTTTCTTTGATGATGAACCAGCCAGGCCGACGACGGCCGTTCAGATGGCCAGTCCGCCCCTGACATGAAATCAGGGGACACCAATAAAATGATTGATATTTTACAGAAAAAAATGTATAGTTAAAATTGCTTAACAATGAGACTGTATTTAGAACAATATGCAAATGTGATTTTTATATCATTTTGCCTTCATTTAGCAAATTAAAAGTACTGCTGAAAAAGAAAAATCATAGTGAGGGACAGGCCAAAAACCTCACCCTTAGCATAAATGCTATTTAAATTATTTAAAATAATATTTAATTGACTTTTTTAATGTAATATTGATGAAAGAATGCATAATATTTTATCGCAAATTTATTTGTTGTTAAATGAATTCTGTGTTTGATTATTGCTTAGGGACGCAAGAGGCACCAGTTTTGTGGAATGACCCTTATACCCACAGGAGTATATTATCCTAATATTTGGTACAGTTTTGGGAACAGATCTGTGTAGCACACTTACATAGGCCATCTGCATATAAAGACAGAACTCCTTTTTGATGGTATCTTGATATATTTTTGATATATCAGAGAGCTTCCTACTTACTACAGGTCAAAGTTCATTTAAACTGTTTGTTGGCCTTTGTCCTTAATGAAAATTTTATGAGAAAGTTTGAAATAAATGTACCCTCATATGTTGAAGCAATAGAAGTGTGACTAAAAGCTTATTGCATTTTAAAATTCACATCTGCTATCTCTTGGTAAATTTTACACACATTGTTATATATCTCTCAAACAGAAAGTTAAAGAACCATAAACTATAACATCTCACTTATGTTTGTTTATAATATAATAAGCGGAAGTATTATGACACTAAATCTCTTCGTCATCAACACATTTACAAAGCTTCATTTTTAAATATTGTTGTTTTTTAATGGCAGAATAGACATAGATTCAACTTGTATTTAACTTACTAAGACCAGTCATGCAAAATCTGACCCCCTTAAACCTCAGCACTGCCACTGGATGCTCTCCAAGCCAACACTGCTCATTTTATGTCACGTTATCTAACAAACCTTATTCAACTTATCGACTCAGCAATAACTCCAAGACCTGAACTGGGTATTACAATTAGTGAGACACAGGATCAGGAAAGAAGAACATTCTTTGAGAAAAAAATAAGTCATAGGCTACTTGTCAAACTATGAATGCACCTGTTTTATAACCATGTTGGGTTAAATACAACCCAGCGCTGGGTAAAATATGGACAAACCCAGCGATTGGGTTGTTTTGACCTAGCGGTCAGGTTACTGCCTGGGTTAGGTTAAACATTTAACCCAACTGTTGGTTGAAAACAACCCAATCGCTGGGGTTGTCCATATTTAACCCAGCATTTTTTAGAGTGTGACAGAAACTATTCAAGCTTATCATTTCAAGGAAAAAGAAACAATAGTTCAATGAGATTTAACAATCCAGTGTTTCTGAGGATTTACCCATTTTCAAACTTCTGTGAAGTGGTTTGAACAATCTGAACAACAAAGGTCATTTCTGCAGCAGCAGTTTACTACATCGCACTATATAATCTCACTAGTGTGGCGGGAGGAGCAAACGACAGACACAGTGGGTGTGGCGTCAGGCCTCGGAGAGGCTTTTATTAACAGAAAGTTCAAAATAAAAGTGTCCAGGGAGAATAACGTGTCCAAATGAAGGGGGAATCTGGTGTCCTCGTCGTGCAACGCAGATGTGAGGGAAGGCAGTGTTCAGGAGGAAGGTCAGAGAAGGGGCGGAGTCAGTGGCGCACAGCGCTCCCCTCTACCGAGGGCCGGGGGCGCAGTGGCAGCGGCTTCTCTTTAAGCAGCTTCATCCTCTGCTGGCCGCAACTTCCGGGGATTCGACGGCCCGGCATCCTGGCCCCGTCAGCCGTCTCGCAGTGCTGGCTTTCATCCGGACTGCGGGTCAGCGGCTCGCATTGCTTGCGGCGGGAAATCCCTCAACGCACCCTTCCCTGGACCCACAGGACACCCAGCGTGCATGCACGGGGGAAAGAGACGGTCTCCGAGGAGAGCGCTCTCGGCATTTAACGGCGGCGGTGAGCGAGGCTGTGCAACAGGTGCACCTCATCCCACGCCGCCAGACCGGGCTCGTTTACGCGCCTCTCCTCTCACACGCCCACTCCCGTCGGGAGCCTGGTGAAGGGCGGCGAATAAGGGACGGGGTGGTGATGACATGAAAGGGGGGAGGCAGCCAACTCGTCACACTAGGTTATATATATTTGCTCATTTGTTCAACAGAAACAGTTGGAAGACACACAGAGGAAGCTCCAGCAGAGAATCCAGGAGAGAGGAAGAGCTTCAGGATCTGAAAGAGGCTGTGAGGCTGTAAATGCTGGATGCTAGAAGAGCAGTCCCACTGAAGTCCACTGTGGCTAACAGACTAAACCGAATGATTCTGTATGTATGTTGTAACAGAGCTCTACATGGTCAGCAGTGGAGGACAGTGAGAGGATCTTTACTGAACCGATCCACTCTATTGAGAGAAAACGCTCTGAGGTGACACAGATGATCAGAGATCAGGAAAATGCTGAAGTGAGTCGAGCTGAAGGACTCTTGAAGCAACTGGAGCCGGAGATTGATGATCTGAGCAGGAAAAGCGCTGATCTGAAGCAGTTACACACAGACAATCACATCCATTTCCTAGAGGTAACTGAGATCTGAATAACAATAAAGTGCCGTTATGTGTCTTTTTATTAAAGAGTTTTTTCCTAATTTTACCATAATCATAAACTGTGGTGCTGGACAGGCTACAGAATCACTTAAGATTCATGTAACAGGCCTGTTCTAGGTGGGGATTGAACCCAGGTCGCTTATGTTCAAAGTCACTGAGTTTACTGATTGAGCTAACTCCCCAGTTAAAGAATCCAAGAGCAGAGGTAGTAAGAATCAAGGAGTAGTTGATCCCAAGCAAAAGGCAATCTTTACTGAAGAAAGGTGCAACAAAACAAAGGAAGCAGAGCTTCGCAAACAGTGAAAAGCAAAGCAGAAACTAGAGTCCAAGAACAAGAATACAGACTTAACTTTCAGCAGGCAACTGGTAACATAGGCTCAAGACTGAACAATAAAGCATGGCACAAACCCACTTATATAGGGCTAAACACAGGTGTCTCACATCAGGCTTAATGAATGGTAGTGTTCAGCAGGAGCCTGGAGAGAGGCGCCACCTGCCGACCAGGAGGTAAATAGCAGTCCAGTGATGAGTTTTTACAATTCATTTAGAAAAAGACATATGTAAACAACCTGGGTGGTGGGGAGGAAGCAGGTAATTACGTTTTCATCACTGTATCTTATTTTTGTTCATTTCATATTCATAATTTTTCTAGTGCTTTCAGTCTTTCCCTGGCCATTCTTGCACTGCTTGTACCTGGCCAGGATCCATCTGGAGACTGCCCTTGGAAACAATGAAGCTGAGGATTGGGACTTAGGACATATGAAACTCGCTCTTCTCCAGCTTGACGAAGAGGCTATGTTTAAGTAACTGAGACAGGACCTGTCGAACATGTCTTGTTAGTTACCTTAGAAGATGAGGATATTGTCAAAGTAGATGAAAATGAACTTGTTCAGCATCTCCCTAAGGACATCATTAATGAACGCCTGGAAAACTGCTGGGGCATTGACCAGGCCAAAGGGCATTACCTTGTACTCATAAGTCGGGGTGTTGAATGCTGTCGGGGTGTTGAACACCCTGTCGGAGTGTTGAATGCTGTCTTCCACTCATCACCTTCTTGAATCCTGACCAAATGGTAGGCATTTCGGAGATCCAACTTAGTGAAAATGGTAGTACCCTGCAGGATCTCAAAAGCAGTGGTCATCAGGGGCAGGGGGTAGCGATTCCTTATGGTGTTGCGGTTAAGACCCCTGTAGCCGATGCAGGGCCTGAGGTCACCATCCTTCCTCTCAACAAAAAAAAAAGCCCACTCCAGCAGGTGAGGTCGAAGGACGAATGAAACAATTATCCAAGGCTTCCTTAAGGTACTTCTCCATAGCAGCCCTCTCAGGGGCAGAGAGGGAGTAAAGTCTACCCAACAGTGGGCATGCTCCAGGAACCAGGTCTATAGCACAGTCATATGGTCTGTGCGGAGGAAGGAAGGTGGCTTGAGATTTGCTGAAGACCTCTCTGAGATCAGCATACTCTGGAGGAACTCTGGACAGTTCAGGAAGAAACATAGGAGGCATACTACTCTGGGTCTTTGAAATAGGAAGCTTCAGTGCCTCTGTGGACTTGGGAACTTGACACAACTCAGGATGAAGGACTGGGGACCTTGTGATGGTTGTTGTGGAAGATGGTGGCTTGGATTGAAACTCCAGAGATTTTTTTTTTAATCAGTATGTGAGTTCCCTGGGAATTGAACCCACGGCCTTTTGTGCTGCTAACACAATGCTCTACTACTGAGCCACAGGAACACCTTGGCTCATCTATCGATCATTTAGGGTGGTATAACAGTATTGGAGGATTCCTGAGGGCAATACACACTCGTCCCCCGACATCGTTCCTGTCTTCATTCTCGGAGATGATGATATACTTGGATAGCCACATCAATGAGAGATTCCAAATCTGGAGCATGGTCTCTAAATGCCAACTCTTCCTTGAGTTCGGGAGACAAGGCTTGGTAGAATGTGGCCCTCAAAGCTCATTGGTCCCATCCACTCCTCATTTTAGCAATGCAGCTGTCATTGTTTGCAGTAAGTGGTGATATTTGATCCCACAAAGCTGAGGTCCAGTCTAATGCCTTGCCAGTAAGAAGGGTAATGATGTAGGCCACCTTGCTGCTCTCTGTGGGGAAGCTGCCAGGTTGTAGTTGAAATACCAGGGTCCACTGGGTGATGAACCCACAACACTTCTCAGGACTGCCATCAAATCGTTCTGGTGCTGGTAGTTTGGGTTCTGACAGGGAAGCTACCAATGAGTGAGAAGGATTACCAGGTAGTAAGTCAAGGCAAGGCAAGGCAAGGCAAGGCAAGGCAAGTTTATTTATATAGCACATTTCATTCACAATGGTAATTCAAAGTGCTTTACATAAAAGGAAGTAAAATAATCATAAAAAAATAATCACAACAATAAAAACAAGGAATTTAAAAGCTTTTAAAAAGATTTAAAAATTGATTTAAAATGAATTAAAATAGTTAAGAACAAAATAGAAAATGATTATACATAAAATACAGCTCAGTCAGTTCGGACGTAGCACAGTGCTCGTTCGGTAAATGCACAGCTAAACAGATGAGTTTTGAGTCTAGATTTAAATGTGGCTAATGTTTTAGCACATCTGATCTCTTCTGGAAGCTGGTTTCAACTGCGGGTAGCGTAATAGCTAAACGCGGACTCCCCTTGTTTTGTGTGAACCCTTGGTATTTCTAACTGACTCGATCCTAATGATCTGAGTGGTCTGTTAGGTTTATATTCAGTGAGCATATCTGCAATGTATTTAGGTCAGAGGCCATTGAGTGATTTATTAACGAGTAAAGTACTTTAAAATAAATCCTAAATGTAACTGGAAGCCAGTGTAAGGACCTGAGGACTGGTGTGATATGCTCAGATTGTCTGGTTCTTGACAGAATGAGCTGCAGCTGTCTAATGGTCTTCTTGGGAAGGCCGGTGAGGAGACCATTACAATAGTCCACGCTACTGGTGATAAAGGCATTAACAAGTTTCTCCAAGCCTTGACTGGAAACATCTAATTCTTGCAATGTTTTTGAGATGATAGTATGCTGATTTAGTTACTGCTTTGACATCACTACTGAAACTAAGGTCTGACTCCAGAATCACACCAAGATTCTTGACTTGATTTTTAGTTGTTTGACCCCTAGAGTCAAGTTATGCATTCACCTTGAGAACTTCATCTTTGTTTCCAAATGCAATGACTTCAGTTTTCTCCTTGTTTAACTGAAAAAATTTCTGGCACATCCAACTGTTAATTTCATCAATGCATTGGCAGAGGGAGTCAATGGGGCTGTAGTCATTTGGCAATAAAGCTAGGTAAACTTGGATATCATCTGCATAGCTGTGATAGGCAGCTTGGTTCTTTCTCATTATTTAACTAAGTGGGAGCATATAAAGGCTACACAAGAGCGGTGCAAGAATTGAGCCTTGTGGGACTCCGCATGTCACGGACGTCCACTTATGCTCTCTTAGACTTATGCTCTCCTATACTCACATAATAACCTCTCCCTTCTAAGTATGACCCGAACCATTTGAGGACCATCCCAGAAAGCCCGACCCAGATTTACGTTTACCACTTCCAAGAGATCTGCTTCTAAACAGTTAAGCACACCTTTAAAAAAAGATGTGGGAAGTGAGTCAAGATAGCAGGCTGATGATTTAAGGTGTTGTAATATTTCTTCCAAAATTTTGCTATCAGTTGCTTCAAAAACAGACATAGTATCTTCTTTTTGAAATTACGGTCGAATCTGTCTGACCACTGCATAACTTGAGGATGTTGCACTAGTTAGTTGTATTAGTTATATACTACAATTAACATATTTGTAGAAGCTCTACTTCATCTGTACTGCTTTAGGACACAGTTTCACTGATGAGTCCTGAGTTACGCCAAACCCCGGATAGAGCGGTTGAGTGAATGTGGTCTGGACTCTGTGGATGAGGGTCATTGTGTCAGAGACACTATAGAAGGACAGAATTCCTGTTCTGTGATCCACATACACTCCTATTCTAGGGGAGCTGGAGAATACAGGGAGTTCAGATTTTTTGTTATTGTGACTAAATAAATATTGAGAGGGAAAGCAGAACAATCTCCAGGACTGATCATTACATCCAAATTTACACTCAATACCCTGTCCCTTCCTGCTGATGCTCTTATATGACACTGATATTCCCACACCACGAGTCCCGCTCCGCTCCACCTCCTAGTAACAGCGTCCACACACGCTCTCTCTACACAACACCTGAGGCCAAACATCAAATCTGTCTGGATGATCAGGATACGGCTGCAGGGTAGCAGTCCAAGCAGCCACTCTGTTCTCCTCAGAAAGACAGAGGTGTTTATGCACTGACTCTGAATCCAAAGTAAACTGATGGTAATCTGATGGAGAAAAAAACAGACAATCTGCATTTTAATAAAGAAATCTTAACTGTCAAAACATTAAGCGATGCAACAATCAATCATAGATGTGTAGCAACAACAGATCACTGATCTATTACATAAGTTTTCAGGTGAAATGGTTTTATCAAAATGTATTTAAAAATTTGTAAGTAAAATTTTTATTTTTTGCCTCTACTAGGACAGAATTGCATAATAATAATAATAATAATAATAATAATAAAAATCAAACACTCCCTTTGTCTGCCATTGTTTGGAGTTTGCTGTCAGACAACTCAAACAATCCTAATGCAATATTGTTAGTGCAGTTAATAAAGAAATTAAACACTTCACCTTTAAATGTGTATAAATTTGTAGTGTTTGCTTTATTTGTATTATTATTTATAACACTTACAGTGTAAGAAGTGCTCTCTTGTTTTGGGTTCAGTGATGGGTGTGAGGATTTTGATATTCACTATACAGAAACAAACAGATATTTAATAAAGATATCAATACTATTAAACTATTAATATTGCTATTAATCAATACTAATAACGTACTAATAACAATAATGTAGTAATATTATTAACAATTAATTAAATGTTATTAATAATTATTATTTATTATTCACATCCACACAATATTTATTTACTAATTTATTAACTCTATTTTACAAGATGAGTCTGTACTTTACCTTTACCAGATATCTTTTCTATCTCCTCTCTGCAGAAGTTCTCTAATTTACTTCTTATTATAGAGACAGAGCTTCTCACGTCATCAAAAGAGAGCAGAGAACCGACAGTGGCGCTGTCTGAAGATACAGGAGGAACAGAGGGATGCTGAAAATTCTAAAAAAGATAACAAGCAAATATGTAAATTATCATGTAAATATGAATTAATACAGTCCAAGAAATTTAAAGGATCACAGATGAAAGTACAAGTGCTAGGCATTTTCATTACAATACAATCTTGCCAACATTTGCACTGATCAGAACAACTGGCAATTATACAGTAAGCTTTAATCAAAGCAAATCAAATGTCCATTAAAGAGTCTGCAGTACAAGCTTTATAAACCTGTAAATCTTTACAAACCTGTAGGAAATGGATGTGGTTTTCTGTGTGCAAAAGCTGCTGCAGCTCAGTGTCTCTCCTCCTCAGATCATCAATCTCCTGCTCCAGTTGCTTCAAGAGTCCTTCAGCTTGACTCACTTCAGCTTTTTCTCGATCTCTGATCATCTGTATCACCTCAGACTGGCTTCTCTCAATGCAGTGGATCAGTTCAGTAAAGATCCTCTCACAGTCCTCCACTGCTGCCTGTGCAGAGCGCTGTTATGACATAAAGAGAGAACCATTAGAATCAGTCCATTCAATCGAACAGTTATTTTTCTCTTATTCTCACCTTGTGAATCTGCACAGACTCTCTCAGCTTCTGAAGCTCTGTTTGCCTCTCGTCAATTTTCTTCTGTATAATTATTACTGTCTCGCCAACCTGTTTCTGATGAACAAAGAATTGTAAACATTAGAAGACTTGGTTTTCCACAAGGAGCTCAAAATCTCTAATTTTGTGTGATATATCATTGTTAACTAGCCTACCCAGCAACTTGATACAATAACTGCGAAAACTAACAGTCTATTAATATGTATTTTCAGTTCATACCTGTTTCTCAGTCCTCTCTGCTTCAGCTGAAACAGTATCGTGATTTTTGTGTTCATTCATCACACACATCAAACAAATAAACTTCTGGTCAGAACAACAAAAAACCTCCAGTATTCTGTCATGTTCAGAGCAGATCATCTCCTGGATTCGTCCAGTGGCATCGGTCACTTTGTGTCGTTTCCTCGTATGAGATTCCTCATGACACTCAAAGTGAGTTTGACAGTATGATTCTAGACACATCAGACAAGACTTTAAAGCTTTGCGTTTCCTTCCAGAACAGATGTCACACTCCACATCTCCAGGTCCAGCGTAACTGAGAACAGATCTCGTCTTCTTCAGGTTGTCCACCATTTCATCCAG
>JAFVLL020007673.1:0-46217 GCA_021397915.2 Tor tambroides
ATCTATAATCTGTCAAACATCATAAACTCCTCCACTCACGAGCCAAGTACACACAGGAGCAGAATATGGTTATCATTACTGTATTTGAGTGCTTAATACGGTTACGTTCACACATATTTCGAGTATAATTTATGAGAGTGACAACTGCATTGTATAACCAACTTCCGCCTGTGCCAAGGGAACCGTACTCGACAACGGCTGTCTGTCACACCACTCAGCGCTGTATCGTGTGTGTGTTGCGTGTTTTAATGCGTGGTTTCGGTAACTCACAAAGACGTAGATGAGCTGTATACCTGAAGGTTTTAGATCAGTCAGCGGCTTCCACGGAGCTGCTCCCGCCATGTCTTCTGCGCATGTCACGCTCTGCTTTAGCACGCCGCAGTCAGGTTGAACTTGCGCCGTGTTCAGGTAAGACATTGTTATGGACGTCGCTATCTTTGATATTTACTTTAATCACTATGGTTTCAGGTAATATTCACAGCTAGAGCAAGAACAATTAAGTTATAAGATATGGTTGTCAATTTCAAACACAAATTTTGTGTTAATCAGTTCCCATGGAATACAATCAAGTCCCATTGTTTTCTCTCAGATATCCTGCTGGAAATATGTCATACTGCAAAACAGGCGGTAAATTTTTCGTTTTGCTTGTATTAGGTCATAAATAAACATATTGTTAACAAATGCTGTAGGACCAAGCCCCTAAAATGATTTGTGTTTTACATAATAGATATTCCTGTTCTTTTGAGTTTTGTATTATGATGTGGTTTTGTTGAATAATTTTCGTGCAATTTTCCATTCACTTTGCTTCTTGCTACTAGGCTATTCAAACTGTCAAAAGAAGTTGACTCCCTTTCTGAGTTTAGTCAATCCCGTATCAGAGCTGACAGAACGCACACCAGAGCCAAAATTGGCCTTTACTTTCCACACAAGCAAAGTGTTTTCTGAACTACAGTGTGACTGACAGGGTGGAAAATCCAGAACTGGAAAATTCAGATTTGAAGTGAATTTTAAGTATGAGCGCTGACGGCCCAAGAATTTAAAGGAATATTCTGTGTTATTTTCAATGTAATGTCTATGGACAGCATCTGTGGCATATTGTCAATTAAAACAGAAAAAAATCATAACCTAGATTAAATAAATTGGTGAGCTCTGGGTACAAAGAACAAATGTTCAGCAAGGCCACCAAAGTCAGTTGTTCATCCCAAATGAAGCAAAGCGAAACAAAGCAAGCGTACTGCAAACTGATGGAGCCACATTCAATAAATAAAGAAATATTGAATAAATAAATAATGGACAATGCAAGTCTGAGCTTGGAGTGCATTCTGACATGCTGAGCAAACCTGGAGCAGAACGTTAAAAACAAAT
The DNA here is from genome assembly GCA_021397915.2 of Tor tambroides. Taxonomy (NCBI): domain Eukaryota; kingdom Metazoa; phylum Chordata; class Actinopteri; order Cypriniformes; family Cyprinidae; genus Tor; species Tor tambroides. Next base: position 1,366 of record JAFVLL020007673.1, read on the forward strand.
GAAACAAATAAACCAATTTTTGTGACGCACATTACATTATTCTGCTGTTTATGATCTGCCAGATTCAATCAGCTGTGTTTGGACATGTCAAAAACACATATGCAGTGATGCCTTTTCACGCTGATGCCTCATAAACGTAAATAGAGATAATATTGGTTGGATCACATTTTATTTCATGACAGATCTCAAAAATCATCCTAGTTGTGACATTTTGTCTCCTAATTAATAAAATACACAAGTGGATCATGATAGATACACAACTTTCTGCAGGGCACTAATATTGATGAACTTCAAATATCTATAAACAAACTATTGTACTGAACAGTTCACACACACTTACGTGTTTTAAAACTAAAACTCAAAAGCTTCACATTTTTGCATTATATTATATTGATTATTTTTATCTAAACTATTAGATATTTTGAGCCCCCAATTACTCTGCCCAATGCATAAATGTGATTCGAGTGATGTTTCACAAGGGATAAACTGGAATAGACAATGAAAGATTGAGGAAGTATGCATGCAGTGACCCGCTGACCAAACTTGAAGCGTCCAGTTCAAAGTAAATATATTTCTGTGATGCACATGACATTCTTTAGCTGTTTACAACATGATCTGTCAGAATGAATCAGCTGTGTTTACACATATCAAAGCCACATATGCAGTGTTTCCTTTTCATTGTGATCTTTTGCAAACGTAAATCGAGATAGCATCGCTGACATTGAATCATATTGAGATAATATCGCTCGCATTTAATCTTGTCTGTTGAGATTCCTTTTAAAAGCATGCAGCCAGAGCTTTGAATATTTTCTCTGTTTGCAAGAAATGCGATGGTTTGGATACAGCAAAACTGTTGATTTGGTTAATCCAATGACAGATTGTCTCTTAATTCCTCCCAGTTGTAACATTTTTGTCTTCTAATTAAAAAAATACACAGCTGGCCCTAGGTTATGACAGGTACGTGACTAATTGGAATTCCTGTCTGGCAGTCTGAGGGTTTCTGCTCAGTGTGGAGTAATGAGGAGTGAGCCGGACTGATTGTTTCACCAGGAAGAGCTCCAGAAGTAAGGGACTGGCATATTGCAGCCAGTGTGTTTGGATAAACTCTAAAACAATTATGACCCGTTACTTGGCCTCTGTGTATGTGGTAGGTTTGGCCTGATTGAAATGATTTAAAAATCGTAAGAAAAATGGCTTATGTCAAGAGTAGAAAAAGAAAAAGAAAAGAGTAATGGAAACTTTGAGTCTTAGCTGAAACTCAAGCAAACAGAATTCCAGTTTTAACAAGGTCATTGTGAATATCACCTGTGACAAATCCATCTATCTATCCATCCATCCATCCATCTGTCACCAGGAAATATAAACCTGTATTGCAGAGCAAAAATATATCATGCAAAAAATGTTTTCTGACATATTTACATTCATACATATACATATATATACATATATTTTGTTACATATTTTACTATCAAAGTCACTTAAAATGCATCTTAAATATGTCTACACTTTTTAGAAATCTACAAAAATATGGTTCAGTGTAAGGAATTTTTAGTATTGATTTTTCACAGATGTTTTACGTATATTTTGAATTACGCATTGCATTGTGTCTTGTTTTATGATTGGAAGAAATGTCCAGAAACTTAATGGAAAAAGGTCATTTTCTGCCAGGTCATTATTCGTTTTTCTTCATTTTTTTTCTTTGTTACTGCGCAAGTTCACAGATGTTAGTTGACTCAGTTTAGAAAATGAAAATTCAATACTTTGGAGTTTATGAAGATGAAAAAAATTAAATATGTCTGAAATGCAGCCTGGAGGTGAATACATATGCTCCATCACACTGTGCTGCAACTCTCATGCATACGATGTTTGTTCAAACCCAGCTTGCAGAATTTCCCAAAGGGCCAAAAAGGAATTTATTTTAATATATCAGAGAGAAAAAAGTCAAAAAGGCACAGATGACACATAAAAAAGTGAATTTTCCCAGCACTAGGTGGGGTCTCATCTGCCACCCCTGTGTCTGTGTGGCCTTGACTTTCATTCTTCCACATCTGATGTCCAGGAAAGTGTGCCACATGCTACCTCGGGCACACCACCAGGGCCGTCCATCCATCAACACGACACCAAAGCCTGTTGGCACATGCACAGTCACACGGAGGGCCAACGCTAACAACTGTGTTGGATTACGATGACACATTTGTCTCAGAGGAGAGAGCAGCTTTGGGCCACAGACATCACTTTGAACCAATTAGCAGATTACGGTTGCTGCTCTGTGCTGGTGGGTGGCCGACTGTTACTAACTTCTTCTTCTCTTCAGCTTTGGTGTTCAGAAAAGAGCTACGGTCAGCTTTATATTTCAACTCGGATTTGAGGTTCAATGACCATCAAGGGACTTTTCAGAGAATTTCTTCCTCGCTTGTCTTTTTATGAATCCGAACTGATAAATCGCTGCACCAAAGAACAATGCTTACCTTGGTCCCAAAAGCCCACCCAATGCTAAAGACACAAGTCATTATTTAGAATGAAAAACACATGTGAAACATAATACAAACGCCTGGACAGAATGACTTGGTTGACCATGAGCTGAAAGGCTAGTATTTCATAATTATTACAGGTTGTGCCTGTAGACGGTCCAAAAAAACTGAGAAAATGATTTAGAATGGGCTGCAACATCAGACGCTAGTTCCTTTAACGGTCCGTAAAATTAAACCACTCAGAATGATTTTCACTAGACCTAGATCACCATGACCAATTGTTTTTTTTTATTGATCTGTTTAAACTAGAAAATCTAAAAAAAACAACAAAATACGTAAGTTTTTTTATTTGCTGATCTCTCAAGGTGTTTTTAAGGAATGAATGTGGAAAGTCCCTGCGATTTCAACACTTCCAATGAAAGCAATCAAATCAATCGAGCTGATGAAAGAAGTAAAGCGCAATGTTTGTAGATCTGCCACATGCAACTCTAAAGACTTGTATTTCTTCCAGTTTTCCTTTTTATCATATTCATATCCTTTTGTCCATAAAAATCACAAGTTCACTATAATTCAAAAGAAATTCCTGGCCCTTCGAATTTCACCAATGACTCTGACTGCACACGCATGCTTTCTGAAACAAAGAAAGCTATTACTGAACGTTTTGGGGAAAATAAAATTCCAAAAGTGTAGGAATTTTGGCAAAAATATGATTGAATGAAACATTCCCATTTAAACCTTTATGATTCTGTGAAGTGAACCTTCCTACATACACTATATTGCCAAAAGTATTGGGTTGCCCCCTTCTAATGAACAGGTTTGACTACTTTAGTCATTTCTATGAGTACAAATCTTAATGTTTAAGCATATAATGATATTCTAGGAAATTGTGTGCTTCTAATATTATGGCAACAGTTTGGACAGGACCCTTTTCTATTCTAACATGACAATGTCTCTGTGTATAAGACAAGGTTCAAAAAGAAAATGATTGATTCAGTCAGTTTGGAAGAACTTGACTGGTCTGCATAAAACCAAGTCCTAATCCCAGTTGAACACCTCTGGTGACTGTAAATGCAGACCTTGAGCCAAAAACTCATCACCAAACACCGATGACTTGTACATATGGGTATACACAGTCATTTAGACACACTCCAAAACTGCTGCAACAGAGATGGAAATACAATTTTTAAATACATGAATTATGTTCCCATCTTTGTTTCCACAGATTTGGAAGTGAATTTTTCTGTTCTAAAGAAGGATGTTTCCCAATATTTTTGTATATATAGTGTATGTACAAGTCATTTGTTGGCAAGTCATTTGAGTTTTTGGCTCAAGGACTGCATTTACAGTCATACCAGAGGTGTTAAACTGGGATTAGGACTTGGTTTTATGCAGACCATTCAAGTTCTTCCACACTGACTGAATCAGTAATTTTCTTTTTGAACCTTGCCTTATACACAGAGGCATTGTCATGTTAGAATAGAAAAGGGTCCTGTCCAAACTGTTGCTATAATATTAGAAGCACACAATTTCCTAGAATATCATTATATGCTTTAACATTAAGATTTGTACTCATAGAAATTACTAAAGTAGTCAAACCTGTTCATTAGAAGGGGGCGACCCAATACTTTTGGCAATATAGTGTATAATGGCATGATTCATGCCATGCCATTTACTTTCCGAAGCCTTACAGTTCTGATCAGTGTTGGGGGTAACGCATTACAAATAATGCAAGTTATGTAATCAGATTACTTTTTCAAGTAACTAAAGTAATGCATTACCTTTTAATTTACAACTAAGTATCTGATTTACTTTTTCAAATAATGCAAGTTACTTTGTTTTCCCATTCATTCACTGACACCTCTCCAGTGTCTGTGTTAAGAGAAATCGGGAGTAAGTGCACAGGCACTTCCTTCAGCCTGAGGTTTATTCATTTCACTTTTGATGTGAAAAGGGCCCTTACAGAAGCCAAAAATTTAACTTTTGGCGGTTTGTTATTAAAAAAAAAACAGATAAATAAGCATAACACTGGTAACAAAAAGTAATGCAAAAGTAATGTAATCCATTACTTTCCATAAAAGTAACTAATGCAATTAGTTACTTTTTATGGAGTAACGCAATATTGTAACGCGTTACTTTTAAAAGTAACTTTCCCCAACACTGGTTCTGATGATGTAAGAATAATTAATAAACCAAACAAATACTTATTTTTTCTTTGATCCCAAAGGACAACATCATATTAAAGTTTGAGATAGACAACATTAAGCTGTTTCCGTGGTCCAAGAATATTTTATGGACCGCTTCAGCTTTGTTAAGGGTTTGTCATGTTAACGGCTTTAGACATTTTATATTCTTTCGCCTACTCGTAACCTGTCTGCCAGAAACACAAGGGCCCAGTCTTCATGTTTTATTGACATGTTAGACTCACGGCCGTTAAGCTAATCGTGAAACGGCCATTGAGAAGAAAGGGAAAATGCATGTTAGTTACTTATGTTTAAAGTAGTAGTTAATAAATGCCATTACAGTTAGAGCCACAGGAATACAGAACGTATAAAACCACTGAGACTCATTCACTGAATACTGACGGCTTCATAAATTATTTTTTTAGAAGGTAGAACACTGAAGCTGTTCAGTTTAGAGCTGAAAAATATGAGAGCAGCCAAATGCTTGTAATACAAAATACATTCTTTAATCTGTTTAAATCACTGTAAATACACAATGAGACATAACAGCACTGTTACAACAGGAACAAAGTAACGACTAACCCAGGAAATCCAACATTAAACACACACACAACATGAGCTCTGCAAAGAAGAAATGTGTTTTGAAAATAATTTAATAGAAATAGTTCTGCGAGGGGATTTTCATATCTGCGGTGTAAAAACAGAGCTTGAGGAAAATGGAACCACACCATGCTATGACAAACAATAAGCTGAAAGTAAAAAAGTCTTTATGCTACTTTATTCATGTCCCCGTCTGTTCCTTTTTACCAATATATACATGATATACAGCTGTTTCTTAAATACATTTTTGAAAATTTTTCATTTTATTTACAATATAAGAGCTTATTAGTTTTTTTTTATTATTATTATTTTTATTCTAGCTAAAAGATGGTGTGGAATTTTACAGAATAAAAGCATGGAATATGATTCATAATGTCATAAAGCATCTGCACATTCACTGAACAGCACTGTAAACAACTTCCCTTGATAATCAGAACCGATTTAGCATTTCTGACATAATAAAAATGTTATCTATTGAATAAATCTGAACTAATGATCATACTTCTCAGACAAATGCATTACTAGTGTGTGGCTACCTTGAAAACATACTACTGTTCTTCTGTTTTGGTGTTACACATAGGATCATTTTTTTTAACACAAGCAAACTCAAAGTGCACTTTCAGAAGAGCAGATGACAGAAATTTAGAAAAAAAGTCAACTAAAAATTAAAATTGCTGTTTGTTTTCAGACGATTATTAGTGAACGAGACCCAAAGTCTGTGACAATGTAATAAAAAAACAACCTAGTTAATATTTTAGTGGTTATGCAGTGAAAAACTCGTATGTGCATGAAATATTTAATGAAAAAAGAAACCAAATCAGAGCATTCAGATACTAAATTGACAGCACGGACATACTGTAATAATGCCAGCGCTTGCATCAAACGTTAAATCAGTGATAAATATGGCTTGTAGATCAATAAAACTTGAAAAGAGGCCCGGAGTGCTTCCTCAACGGCTACGGCTGGGCATCCCACCATATCAGTTCGTTCCCATCCCAAACCCACCCTGTTCTGGCACACATTCATCTGTATCTCACCCTTTCTCTCTTTATCACAGCTGAGTAAGTCCTGGAGAAAGGAGACCTCGTCCACTCCTCTCCCAGCGGGACGCAGGGGCCCCAAGGTGCAGCTTGTTTTGCAGGGGCCTCCCGTCTTAGATCTTCTGGCACACGTGCAGCCTGGACCTGGAGAAGGACGTGGCGTCTTTCCATACCTTGCAGGCAAGTCCTTTGGCGCAGTCACAGCGCTGGAAGATCTCCAGGCTGTGGGAGCCTTTCTTGCGCTGTTTGGTGCAGACTTCGCCCTGCCGCAGCACAGGCTTGCAGATTTTCGTCCAGAAGTGGCGAGCGCAGCAGTAGCCCTCCGAGCAGTCAGACGATCGCAGGCAAGGGTCGCCCTCGTGACCTGCAGGTCAAAGAAGAAGGCAATGGCATTTCAGTTACTCAAACAGAAGCGGAACACTAATGATGACAAGGTCATGGAAATGCATGCAGTGTAAAATGCTTTGGATAAAAGCATCTGCCAGATGCATACATTCATAGAATCCATAGAACTTAAAGGGATAGTTCACCCAAAAATGAACATTTTCTCATCATTTACTTATGACCCTCATGTTGTTTCAAACCTGTATGAGTTTCTTTCTTATGTTGAACACAAAAGAAGATATTTTGAAGAATTGTGAAGAATCAAACAGTTGTTGGTCCCCATTGACTTCCATAGTAGGGAAAGAAATACTATAGAAGTCAATGGGGACCATCAACTGCTTGATTACCAGCATTCTTCATAATATCTTCTATGATGTTCAACATAAGAAAGAAACTCATGCAGGTTTGGAATGACATTAGGGTGAGTAAATGATGACAAAATTTGTATTTTTGGGTCAACTATCCCTTTAAAGCTAGTTACTTTGTAAACCAATATTTTCTGCTTAATAGCTCCATATATTGCATATACAGTTCATATTATATACAGAAGATTTTATTTGCAGATAATTATTTTTTGCCTTTATTTTTTTAATTTTTTTAAACTAGCATGTCAGAGGTTATTCCCCTCCAGATCTCCCATTACCAATCCCGAAAGGCACTACAGTTTGTTACATTAAAATTGGCATGAAATGGAAATTCACTCTCCTCCTTTTGTGGACATATTTGTTCATATTTGTTGCTTCCTCCATTACTTTGTGACTGTATTACCCCTCCATCAGTCAATGGAAGAACCCAGTCAAAGATGACATATGGTGGCAATGTGTGCAAGTCTTACACACGCTCCATCTTTTTATGTCTTATGCAAATATTCTTCACAACGTTCAAGTGAAATCAGAAAATAAAGTGCCACCAAATACGTCACTGTTACTGATAAACATCTACTTACAAACAAATGCAAAACAATTTTCCAATGGTTGATGTTCACTTAGTACAACCTGAAAATAATGCAAGGGTTTTTTTACAAATTGAATGTTGTTGTAGTGTGATTTTGTGTTTGGTGTTCTAAGCTACACTTCAAGGTGAATATTTTTGACAAATGTCTTCTAGACATAACATGGCACTGTATGTTGTCTGCTGAGGTACTTTTGTAAAGTGCACAAAAAAAACAGCCCCATATGTTGTTTTGGCTTACTTATAAAACACTAAAGCATTTTCTGTACTCCATTATACCAATTTCAATTGCATTACGAGGCCTATATACAGAAACAGTGTTGGGGCCCCTAATCTGAGCAAATCATTTCCCGATATATTAAGAAATTTGGCCCATTTGACGGGAACCTGATATGCTTGGCTAATGGTCTGCTTTACTCTTCAAAGGGATAATTAGTGCAGCAAATATTTATTATGTATATAAATATTACTTAGTCATGCAAGCTTTTCTTTTTTTGAAACAATGCACCATGAAAGCTTTTCCTGTCAAAGGTCTTTTAACACAAACAGTAGACAAAACCACAGTTTCCTGCATCTTCCACATTGGTTTGTGGGTATTTTTAACAATGAATGAATTCATCAAATCAATCAACTAAATAAATAAATAAATTTACTATAAAATATACAATAAATAAATAAAAAAATATTGATTGATAAAAGTAAAAGTTCATAATTTCTTCTAAATAGCAGTCTGTACATTTAGGGTGCCTCAAATGGCTCCGTCTAAATCTGGTGTGGTTTAATTTATGTTTGAGCGTGACTGTGCCGTCAGCATGCATGTTACTGAGGCGAGAATACGGAGGTGTGGGAACAGCACTGCATTGTGATCCTTCCTTCACAGGCCTCCCGCTGTGGTTAAATCTTCAAGATATACGAGCTGCGTGTAGTTACAGCCAAATTTGTGGCCCGCCGTCCCCCTCAACACATGCATGTAACCGCATCCAGTGAATCAACTCATTGCAGACATAGTTCATAAGTGAGTACGAATATGAAACAGTCTCAGACCGCCCAAGGTACATTGACTGACTGTGTGATGCATACGGCACACAAAACTAGACAGAAAAGCACATGCTACAATCACATTGCTTGAGATTATATGTAACTTCCTGAAATCAGGGTACACAGAGAGCGCTTTCAAGGAAAAAATGAATCACTGGAAAGTGTCTGGTTAGAGGCATCATTATTCCGAAAGCTATTCAGAGTTTATTCCAATAAGTCTAAACGCATTTCAGTAACACTTTGTAGGAAGGTTCCATTAGTTAATATTAGTTACTAAACATGAACTAACACTAACCTTAGTTCTATCATGATGACTTTTGGAGGGTTTAGCATGGTAAATTACTTGACAATATTAATGTGTTTGGTCTTGGCAGAATAGATCTGCTATGTACCAAGACTTGCTACTGCAAATACATCCACAGACATGCTGCTGTGAGCATGTAAGAAATACTGCTAGTGCACATATATGAAATAACCCCCATATATAGCATACATGAATCACCCCGTTGCAGATCTATACAGGTGGAGCTATAAATATTTACTAATGGAATTCTCAAGACGTCTTCATAGTTGGGTAATCTCACACAAATAGAATTTTTGTTTTCCTATAAGCCCCAGTAGCCAGTGAAAAAGAAATCAATTACAGTGTTTCCATGACTTTGCAAATATATATATTGAGAGATTGACCCTGCAGATCAGCAAGTTCTAAACATCTTTTCACAAATTGTGGTTCTCCATTTAGTCAGTTGCTCACCTTTGAGAGAAATCTTGGTCTGAGTTTTGCCGTTCCTCCTCCAGCCTTTTTCTTTGATGGAAAGCTTGTTGTGCTCCTCCATAGGTGACTTGGACAGGGCGCGCTCTGAGATGGGGATGCAGATGTCTGAAGAAAGACAGAGAAGATCCATTGTAACTTTCTTTGCGTTAGTATGGGAAACAATGTCTATCAGCGATCAATCAGGAACGTACAGTTGCTGCAGCGGTTGCCAGGGCAGCACATGCTGTCTCTATGGCAGCGCTTCTTTCTCCTGCGGCAGGTGAGGCAGCGGGACGGGGCGTGCTGAGGACTGTGGCAGTACGTTCCCACTGTGCACTCTTTATCACTGCTGCATGGATAACCCTGAGAAAAGAATGAGAAAGACTGATCAGATCTGGTTCTTCTCCATTAAATCCTGTTTTCAGCACAACACTCAAATCTTGGAAGTTATTAGTTCCTTGAACAGCAAAAAAAACTATTTAATGTTACAATAAAGATAAAATAGTAGGAATCAGGGGTGACAATAGACATTTATTTGATCCCTTATTTGAATTAGATTATTCCAACCATCATTCATCCTTGTCACCAGCCAGATTTTATTTTCATTTTTATGTGACCGCTGAAATTCTGGATGAAACTAAGCAAAGTGATCTGTGCTTCCCATGATAAACTTTTCATGGTGGGAATGTGACGAAAATATTGCATTCTGCTGCAGTATATCATTTCTACAAGATCCTGGGAACATTTATCACTGTACCGACTGAGTAATATCCCACTTATAAGATTGCTACTTACCAAATAAATTTCAATAAAAGTTATTTATTTGATTATTTGATTTTTTTTTTTTAATTATTTAGTATAAAATGAGCTAGTCTGCGAGAAACATGAAAGTAGTGCCAGTTTCCATAAAGAGCACACTGATATACAAAGTTGCAATGGATGATGACGAATATTGGGAAACATCAGACCACTGGATCCCAGGATTGACCAATTTTTTACATTTTTTTGTAAGGAGCTTTGTGCCTGCAGCGATAATGCCTCAGTATCAACAGGTGGAATGAGTTTCCACAAATCTGTGTACATTATGAATTTTAGATTCATTTGTTTGAACAACATAGTAGCTTCTTTTCACTCTGGGATAATGAAAAAAAAAGAAAGTGTAATTGCAATGTTTTATCTCAAAATTCAGACATTTTCGCTCATAATTCGTATGTATATCTCATAATTCTGAGGGAAAAAGTCATTTGCGATGCAAGAAAAAAAGTCACTGACTTTTTTCTCATAATTGTGAGTTCTCTGAGAAAAAAAGTCTGAATTATTAGATATAAACCCAGAATTGTGAGAAAAAAGGCAAAAGTATATATATATATATATATATATTCTACGGCGGAGACAGGCTTCTATAACAAAGACATTTATACACAGAATCTGTAATGAATATTTAGGTGGACACAATAAAATAAAAAAAATTTATGTGGTTAATCTTTTAGATGTAATATAATTTTAAAAATGTCATTAATAGTGCATAATAGTACACTGAAAAAAAACTGTCTAATAGGTGTTTTATATTGGTGTACCTTTGAGTTACAATCAAGTTAGGCCAGGCTAAACTGGTTTAAAGCAGTCTAGCGGGTGTCCACAACCCCTCCAAAATAAGCAAACCAAACCTTAAGCACCTTAATATTTGGTTAAATTACCTTACGAGAAAACTGATGGTTGTAACTCAGCTTGACAATGTTTTACAAATCACAAACTCCAGAACAGAAACCAGCTAGTGAAGATTTATCAAGGGAAATGCGTTACATCACCCGTAACAATCTTCAGCTTGGCGTCAAATGCAAAACACGTGTTCCAACAAGGGGAGAAGAATATCTCAATATCTAATAACAAAAGAAACGAGTCTGTTTTGTAGATTGACAGACCTTAGAGCAATATTCCTTTCTTATGCAAGGAACAGAATTGGTAACATTGAAAACACATGATGAAACCAGGCCAAACCACCAACGATACATTCACGAGACGAATAAGGAATGGATGAGGCTCATAAAATGTTTAAATGCTAAAAGTCACTGACCTCAAACATTCAGTATTCATTCACTGCATCATTAGAAAATCATTGAGTACATTACATTAGCAGAAGAATGAACCATGTAAAACAGACAATTCCATTCAGACATCATAAAAAAGACTACATTTTCCATCCTCGCATTCGTTTCAGTTATATGATGTGCTTAGACGTAAAACGTTCTCAGCTTTCAGACTAAATTATGTCAACTTAGCGATACAAAGTGAAAGAGACCAACTGAATTTCGATTCCAAAGCTGCAAGAGTCACCCGCATCTCTCCATAGCGTCGCATAAACCGCCAGAACCAATGCAGACACATAATCGCGTCTGCACACAATCTGGCAACGTCATCACATCAGGATTTTAATGACCCGGCCAACGCTTGGATACGACTCGTTGATCCTCATCCCTCATTGATTCCACAGTCTGTTTTTATTCCTCCCATACAGTACATTCACGTGTGAGATAAGTGTCACGATGATAAGCTCAGAGACAGACGGCGATGAGGGATGCCCACTGGCCCCTGTGTCACCGCTCTCATGCTAGCAAAAAAGACGGACTCTGAAGACTAAACGTGCCATGCCTTTGAAAACCATCTCCCTATCTGCATTCTCCCTCATGCTTTCAAAAAACATTTAAGGATTGATATCAGGTAATACCCAAACTACGTCAAGTCTTATCTTGTTAGTAGGAACCGATATGCATGCAGTACTTTAGCAGGCAGATTTGTAAACTGCCAGAAATATAATGCAGTGTAGATTTTTTTTTAAATGGAAGTATTAAAATGTAATATTTTATATCAGTTACTAAAAATTGTATATCTTATTTTTTATTTTTTAACTATTTATTTTTTTATTTTTTGAAATTAATCACAAATAGAGTTGTAAATATATGCATTTAAGATGGATTTTTTTTTTTTAAAGTTGTATAATATATGGTTCATTTGTTTGTGTGTGTGTATAACATTTATTATATTTATATATATTTTAATTATAATATATATTTTTAATGTATATATATATATATATATATATATTTAATTATAATTGTATTTTTATATTCTATTTTATATTTCATTTTATTTAAAAATCTACTAAAAACGCTACTAAATATCTACTAAAAATCTGCTAAGATCTATCCATAAACAGCTAAAATCTTTCATTTTAATTTTACAAATACAACAAATACAATTTTTTTCAGCTACCTTTGAGCTAAAATTAGATATTGTACACTACAGCGTACAAAAGAAACACCTTCAGTCTAATTTCAGTCTACAACTATAGGATTGCAAGGCTGTCTTTGAACCCACGTTTAAGTTCATCTACACAACAGACTCATGAAATCCTGAATAGGGTTTTCACACATAAAACCCGTGTCTCACACATATGTTCCTCTAGGGCCCCGGGGCCCAGCTTAACTTGACCTTGCAAAAGCAAAGCTGACATCTGACACCATGAATGGTGTTGGTGAATTGAGAGGGTTTTCAAGAGTAAAATAAACTATGTCACTGAACAAACAAACCTTATCCACCCTCAAAGGGCATGGCCCTATAGCTATCAGATTGCACAGGAAAGCTGCGCACTCTTCCACTGTTTGAATCACAAGTTGAAGGCTAATCTCACCAGCACGGAAAAACATATCTGAACAAACCCTTAAAGGCACTACTGACATAAATATGGGGGCTCTGGGAATATGACTTAATAAACAGTCTATACAACAAAAAATATATATAAATAAATACAAAGGTTCCTACTATACATTTCAAGCATTCGACTGCAACAAAATGACCAGTGTTGGAGTAAGCTGCTTTTAAAAGTAATGCATTGCAATTTTGTGTTACTCCTTAAAAAAATAACAAATGGCATTACTTTTCTTTGGAAAGTAATGCATTATGTTACTTTTGTGTTACTTTTTGTCACCTGGGCTAGGCTTGCTTATTTGTTTTTTAAAAGAAAAAACCCCCAAAAGTTATACTTTTGTCAACTGCAAAGGCTCTTTCACACACAAAGTGAAATGAATAAGCCTCAGGCTGAAGGAAGTGCCTCTGCACCTCACTCCCAGTTTCTCTCAACACAGGGACAGGAATCAGTGAATGAATGGGAAAACAAAGTAACTTGCATTACTTGTTTGAAAAAGTAACTTTTAAAAGTAATGAATTACTGCGTTAATGCATTACTAGTTACTTGAAAAAAGTAATCTGAATACGTAACTTGCATTACTTGTAATGTGTTACCCCCAACACTTAAATCTTTATTTCACTTCCCAACAATGTTTTAGTGCTACTACAGCAAAGAGAATAATGAAAGATGTGTAACTGTTGCTTTATCTATGTATTTTATCATTGTTGTGCTGCCTCTGAGAATTATGGAAAATGTTGTGTTGTTGCAAGAATATCATCTCATAAACCAGCAAAATCTCTGCTAAGAAAATGATCACACTGTGCGAAGTCCTTTAGGATTGTACTTGTCAGACAGTATGAACATGATGATCATGTCACACTGTGGGATCTCAGTTGTCATTAATGTCAGACTGTACAACAGTCAAGACGCGTTAAAAACAGGTGCGCGCAAGAAAACTTGTCCGGAGTTCTACATTATCAACCTATACACGTTCAGTGACTGCGAGCTGCATTGCACGTGGGGCTGGAATGTTGGCTATCATTAAAAGTATATGAATGGCGGAAATAGCCATTCAGAAGACAGTTTGATGTTCGTCGTAGAAGTCACACTGCAAGACCGTGCGCCAAATCTTCTGACACTGCCAGAATTTCGTCGGAGGTAAAATTTGATCGCAATGGCCATTAATCGCTGTCGGTGAACATGTCAAACCAGCGATCAAAGGCTACAGATTTTAGCCTAGGATTATAGGAATCTTTTAGGATTTTCACAATTTGTCTCAGACGACCAAATCGTGGCCAAAATCGCACAGTGTGAGGAGGGCTTTAGCTGTTTTAAGATGGTCTCCCAGCCTGGCCAAGCTGGTCTTTAGATGATCTGAAGCTGGTCTCCCAAACTAACCAGCTAAAAAAATTAACCAAATCCCCTCTAAAACAGCTAACAGACCATCTTGATCAAGGGTGCGTTTCCCAAAAGCATCGTTAGCTAACTATGGTCATTAGTTCCAGTGAACTCTATTGGTAACGACGGAACTTGCGACCATAGTTGTTTTTGGGAAACGCACCCCAGGTCGGGAGTATGTTGGTTATGTTTTTAGGTATAAGTAGTATTTTCTTCCAAACTATTGTTCTTTAACAGGACAACAGGCAAAAGATGCATACAAACTGAAATGTGAAATCAATGTAAACATTCACAATTACAATTTATGAGGATCAACAGCAATTAGTGTAAACCATAATTCATTAACATGCCCTGAAACTGGGCAAATTGGGTTTTCAACCAGGTATTTCAGCACTGTGGTGTTTTCACATCAGTGTTATTGTAGTATCACTGATACAGAACTATTTTATTGTTAGTTTATGTATATATTATTTATTAAATAGTAATAGTTTTATTTAATTATTAATATTTAATAAATAGTAATTTAATAAATATTATTTATTAAATAAAATAAAATATATTATTTGTATTCTTTTTATTCTTTAATTCTTTTTTATTTTTACTATTTTATTTCCTTTTTTGTAAGTTTTTTTGTAATTTTGTTGTGCTTTCATGATTTTTTTTTAGTTGCTATTTTTTATGTCTGAATAGTTTTTATTAATTTTTATTTCAGTTATTATTCAGTTATTTTAGTACATCTAGTAACGTTATTTATATATATATATATATATTTCTAGCTTTAGTTAATCAGCCCTGGTTTACATTCACATGGGTGCTTTTCAATGAGCATTGCTAATTGGATGCTAAGCGTTACATCCATGGAATTCTGGGAATCCTACAGAGATGCAGCATCATGCCTTAACACTTTAAATAATGGTCAGAAACCCGTGGTGATTATAGCCTCTCGGCTGTCTTGTTCCTCAAATGAAGTCAAATCCAGGTGATTAGCCTGGTTAGCGGTAAAAAGCCGCCACACCTTTGCCCGTTTTATTTCATCCTCTCAGCTCGTTAGCATCACTAAACAGTCACTTAACCTCAGAGGGAGCAGGAGAGGGCAACCCACCTCGCCTCTTTACAAGCCAGACCCAAACAATCCCCCGTCCCGGTCCTACTCGTTAACGGAACCTCAGCGTCAAATTAAATAAGAGGAAAAGTTAAAAGTCCCAAAGCTGCGGCACTGATGTGAAACAGCTCTCGTGTTCATGGGGAATACTAGCCTCTTCCCCTCTAGTCGAGAGGTTAATGTGGTGAACGAGTTCTGCCAATCATCCACATCCTTTTTGGCTGTCTTCCCACAACTGGAAAACCACCGCCAACCCCCCTTGAACATTTCTACTCTGATCATCTAAATGAAAGTGATTTTGGTTTGTTTCAAATGTATCTGCTGGTTTATTTTATTTGTGGACAACATCTGACATGAGTTTCACCGTCAAAGAAGTAGACACATTTAAATGAAGTTGCAGCTACTAATAAATCCTGACATCATGGTCATCAAGCCAGCTTTACTTACAGCACTAACACGAACCGAATTCTGCTTGTCCCCTTCAGACTGATGTATGAAACTGGGTGGCCGTTTCTCTTGCCTGCCTAATTTGCAGTTGGGAGAACTCATGTGTAGACGTATTGGGAGCTTAAAGAAGAGACTCCTGCCATCTCAGAGTTATGGGAGGACTTGAGAGGAAACATTTCAGCAGCTGTGTAATGACATATAAAAAATGTAAAGCATTCTTCAGACAGCTCAACCAGATGGGAGAGAAAAATGTAGGGAAAGTGACTACAAGGACGTAATGGTAAATTAATTCCAGGCACTCTCCTGGGTGCCATCATTAACTTTTGTAAAGATATTCAGTGCATATATCATTTGCGCTATATTATGAGTCAGAGCCTAATTGGGCTCATTTGCTAATTTTTATTATGTCATTTGCATTGTTATTCATACCATAGTTTTGAAACCATATTATGTTTGTACTGGTTTTATTATTTTATTTTATTTTTACTATGCTAAATTATTAATCTTGGTATCAAAAATTCTCCTATATCTCACACACTACTTTGCATCTGTCTGACTCTAGATGGCACTATAATAAGCTTATTTACATTTTTGTGAACAACTACGAATCTGCAGGGGCTAGATTTGTCCAATTCCACCCATAGGGGGCATTACATCAAATAAAAAATTTTAAAAAATCCACCACCAATTGATAGCAATAAGAAAATTCAACAAAAATGGCCACCAACAATCAATGTTCATGGCTGCGCATCATGAAATCATGTATATGTTATTCAAAAATATGATGGCCATTTGCATTTAAAATGTAACCAATATAAAAGGGAACTAGAACGAAAGAAATTTCTCAAAGCCACAGGTGCAATCAAGAAATTTGCCACCATAGAACTGCGTCCACATGACCTGTTCTTTCAAATCTGGTGTTAAATTTAATACGCTGTCACTGTAAACTGTTATACCTGCAAATGATGATTGCTCTAGTGATCTAGGGTGTGACCATTGGCACTAAAGGACTATGAACAATATAACCGTTATAACCCGTTTGCATCATCTACAATTTTGTTTGCTGCATCTATATAAATTACTGCACAACACACACTACATAATCATAAAGTAAAAATACACTACCCTTCAGAAAACAAACAGATAAATTATTCTAAACTTTTGTTTTTTTTACACCGAAAGTCTTTGCTGGTCTCCCCAGCTGGTTTGGTTGGTTTTAGATAAGTTTTGGGCACTTGTTGGTCCAGAACCTTAAATCACCGAAGACCAGCAGAACAATTTTAGGCAGTTTTTTTTTCCAGCAAGGTATAACATTTCCAGAGTTATCTTTAATTAATATAATTAAATCTCCCAAGCAGTTCTTTCAGATTTAGAGAGCCGCCCCAGGTATAGAAAGTTGGGATCTGTCCACAATATCTGCAACATCTGCAACTGGAAACTTCCAAATGAGACAACAGTCGCTCTGTTAGCAATCTACATTTGGATAAGCAGCTAAATGTAGCATGACATTTAACTAATATTGGACTGTAGTGGTTTCCACATGTATGGCAGTGGTCTGATCATCCAGACCACCTGCGTTTATGGAGATGGTAAAGTTGAGAGCAATTGTTTAGATGAGGGTCTGGCAGGGAAACTTGCATATTGGAGATCTTCCCAAAACAAAGAGGAAGTGAGAGAGAGAAAAATCCCATCACCTCCTCTTTTTTGCATTGAATTACGTCTGCTCTCAATTACAACAACATCTGCATATTTACAGCTGATCTGAGAGACATAACCAGGGCCAAACAGCAAAGAGGATTTATTTATTTATTTTTTAAATCTGAAGTAACAATATTGTGTGTCTTACTGAAAATTTATACTTAAAACAAGTCTTAAATAAATCTTGAGCTTGGCATGAATCCAGGATTTAACAGACTAGAAATATGAGTAAAGGACATTGGCCATTCAACTGAGCCACAATCACTTTCTGATAACTATTTGTATAATAATAAAAACTCGAGTACTACTGTAGTCATTTTTGAAATAACACATATGTTTGAGGCTTTTAAAATTGATTATAGTAGATGAGCCACATAACATGACATGCCAGTTGCATTATATATAAATTAAAACTTGGCGTCAGATCCTGCAACGTAAATCAACACTTTGTCAGACCTCTAAATGAAGCCTAATATACAAACATGCGAAATAAACAGTCAGAAAATAAGCTTTACGGTGTAATATATAGCCTATACAACAAAATTAATACAAAATAGGATTACACTAACTACAAAAAGTTAGTTTACAAGTCAGTCACACATCGTTAAATACAAGTCGCTGAGGAGGTAACCCTAGCAACAGTTCGCTGCTCGATCGCTTTCCGTTATCATTAGTCAGTTAGTCCGTTATCACTTTAGTATAGATTGCTTTTAGCTCAAAGAACTTGTTTTAAAAACGTGTTTAAAACATACATGATGTAATGAAGCCAATCTTGCGATTTTAGGAATTTGGCTTGAGCGGGACAAACGATTTGTCCCTCAGACAGTGACTGATAGAAATTCCTTTAAAAAGATTCGCACACAAGTGACATCTGAGAGTTATTTCGTTAGTCATTAGGCAAGTAATAATTCCTGAAGGGTTTTAGCTTAGACTAATGAAATAATGTCTGAGGTGTCAGGTTTACCTGAGCGGGGATGTTGCCTTTCTTGGGGACGCCGCTGGAACGGTTGGCGGCGGCGGTCTGCGGCTCCAGTGATTTGATGGAGTTCACCTGGGCTTCGCTCGCGTTCCCCTGAGCTTCTCCCATCCGCACTACCGCGATGATCAGCATCAACATCCAAAAGCTCCGACTCCGCGAAACGTTCAGCATCCTTTCAGTCTTTTTTTTTTTCTCTGAATGAAAATGTGTTGGTTTCTTGAAGATAGGATATTTCCTACACCACTAGGTGCTTTGACCACCACACTTGGGCTTAAAAAAGTATAAACCCCTTACAGAGCCCATCAAATAAGCTGTCAAATATCAGTGGGAAAAACGTAACATAGCATACACATTGCAAATAGGCTTAGATATAAGATAAAGATGCGGAGAAATTGAAAGCGTCAGGATGCTCTGCCAAAAAACATTTAAAAAAATCAAAGCAAGTTGCTGCAAAGAGGAGGATTCCTGTTCGTGTGAGTGTTTGAGAAGAAGCCTGGCGTTTCATGATGTGGGATACCTTCTTTTTATAGGATGTGTTTCCTCCGCCCCCAGTCTGCAGGCCTATTGACAAAGGATGAAACTGATCTGGTGCGCCCCTGTTCACACACAGACACACACACAGACACACACACTACTGACTGAAACAGCAGGAAACCATCGCAGCACATTTGCGATATGAATGTTTAAATAAATGAAGCTGAACCTGTGAAGCAGAAGAGATTTAGCTTAACATTAAAACTATCATGTGCTTTTCAATCAGTCGATCTGCCTGCCTATATGTTTGTTACATTTAATTTATTATTTTAACTAGTAGGGTATAAAAAGTTAGTATCTATCTATCTATCTATCTATCTATCTATCTATCTATCTATCTATCCTTCCATCCATCCATCATCATCCATCCTTCCATCCATCCATCAAAAGCTTTAAAAAAACAAAAAACAAAGTAGCCTAGTAACTAGCACAGTTTGGGGAAAAAAGTTCAAATCTATCAATCTATCTTTTATGGGCTATTTGTTTCAAAGCAGATAAAAACATGTCTGCTAATTAAGTATAATAAGAAAATCATCTTATATGAGAACAGTCTACTGATTATGAGATAGACCTTGAGATAGACTGAGAGAGCACAAGAGTAGTTTGCTTTCTAAACGTTCATAAAATAAATCCAAAATATAAAAAGAAAAACAGAGAACATAAAAAATAAGAATTTAAATTTCACACTTTTTGTATGGTTTTAATACAAAATAAATTATAGTTTAGCAAACAATAATAACGATAAACCGCAAACATAATTACGTAAGTCAGTACGAGTCCTCGCTTAAATTCATTGCCAGTGACCAGATGGAATCTGTGAGTTTCTCAGCAGTTGTTTAAAGCCAGGATTTTTTGAGAACACTTGTCTGCTAAAGAGGAGAAACACATTTCACAAAGTTTTGGATAAAAACAACATTCAGGATGTTGATTTCAAACAACTGACATGCTTGAACTTTTACCCATGAATCAGCTGATCTTGGAGGTATAAATTATATGAGACGGCTACAATAATAAATCACATGTGGAGAAGGACCATGGAAGTAAGTGAACAGTAATATAGTAATGCTGTAATGCAGTCAAGCTTTATGATGATGAAATCATAGGGATGGTGTTTTT
Source organism: Tor tambroides (assembly GCA_021397915.2). Classification (NCBI taxonomy): domain Eukaryota; kingdom Metazoa; phylum Chordata; class Actinopteri; order Cypriniformes; family Cyprinidae; genus Tor; species Tor tambroides. The sequence continues at coordinate 21,743 of JAFVLL020007673.1, forward strand.
GGCAGATAAACTATATAGTGCTGAAAACAAAACCTCACTGGTAAAAATGTAGCCTGAGTGGAAAATATGGGACTTGAAAGTGAGTAACAGGTTCAAGGGTGAACAAGCAGTGGAAAAATAAATAAAGCTTCCATGAGGTTAACACAGAACTCTGGGTGGCGTTCTGAAGTTCTGTCATCGCCGCAGTGTTAATAAGCCAACCGAGCTTTGATCGCTACGATGTAATGTTTTGTGCACACGGACAACATTACAGTCCAAAGGCTTTATCGTCTCAAGCCATCTCGAGTTGAGCAAACAGAGACAAATTTACAGCAGAGATCAGCTGTTGTTGTTTTTTTTATTGAATTTCATTCAAATTTGGTGGCCCACAAATTCTTAAGCCATTTCAAATGTCAGGCACCACATCCAGGTGCCAACTTCAGCTTGGTTACATCTCACATCAACATGAGTCACGACTGGACTGATTCCAGTAGAAATAATGCCGCGAGAGGTATATTAGAGAAACATAACTAGTCTGTTCTGTCAATGAAGCGTGCCTTATCTCATCACTCTGATCATATGTCAGAATCTACTGTCCTCTGCGTCAAAACTGCAGTCACGTCTGCTTATTTTATTCCTCATTTTGTTTAACATAAACACACTGTAGGTCAACATTTGCATAGTACTAAGAAACTTAACAGACTTATACAAAGACTCCATTGAAATTTTCAATTTGTTGGTGTTCTTTGCAGTGTCCAAAACGGGCACAAACAACGGCTATGTTCGAATTAACATACTACTGTTACTATTTTTGCAGTATATAGTATGTACACTATGCTTACTATGTAAACAGAACATGAGGTCACTGGACAATGATTTGACAAACGATTTTGCATTTTTAAAAATAAAGCTTCCAAAAGGCAATGTGATGTCATAGAAGAACAATTTTTGCAATATTTACTGTATATCTCCCAGTATAATACTGCAAATTCCCTTTACAGTAAATAACTGTAATACACTTTGCACCATGTGAATTTTCTGTGACGTCAGACCCCACATACAGAGACTTACTGTATTTTTTAAAATTGCTGTACTCTACTGTATTTGCTGTAATGGTCTCTGTAGCGCCATTCTATTGATGTCATTTTATTTTCCTCATTTCTTACATTTGGATTGACACGATTTGCCCTACACCGTGTCTACAGCGCCGCAACAGCTTGGGACTGACTACACTGGATGTGTTACATTGCTTGTAATGAAATCTATATTAAAATTAATGAATTACAGTAGTATACTGATGAATTGGATTTTATTTACAGTAATTTACTGTAAAACAGTACAGTCTGCAACTGTAAATCAAATAAAAACCCTTTGAAATGTCTAACAGTGTACATTTTGATGTGTAGGTAGTATTTGGCAGTATGTTGTTAAGCATGCGCCAAAATTGAGGGGCGGAGCACATTATGAATAATCAATAATAATATTTAGGTGATGTACAATAGCCATTACTGCATGTTCATTCATTCAAATGCTGCTGCAACTGGTTGTGTTTTTAAAACTGTTGTTTCAGTGGCCAACTACTAATCCAGAATTAAACTTAAAATATAAAGATGCTAACAAAAATATAATAAATATTATAATAAAGAATAATAACCCCAGGTTATTAGTTTTTATTATAATATTTATTATATTTTCGATTTTTGTTAGCGATTTTTGTGTTGGTCTAAATAACTGCTAAAATAATTATTTTAACAAAATGTCTTTATTCTTTTGCAGGGTTTTTTTTTCATGCATGCATAGATGGGTCATTTTTGACCCATGTGTGTAAAATTAAGTGTCTTATTTAGGGACTCAAAGTTATAGCTTGTGAAGGAGCCTGCTGAGGGTTTGAACCTGCAGCATTTTATGTTTCACACCCAGATATTTAACCACTAAGCCTAACCACCCAAAAGAATTTTTTTTATTTCTTACATATTCCGTGTGGTCCTTCTCTATGAGCATATTCAAGCACAACCCAAGATGACAAATGAAACCTGAAATTCAGACCCACCTCAGTGCTGCCAAATATACAGCATGAAACAGGCCTATACATTAATAAAATGCTGCCACATAAAACATGCGTTTTGTTAAATGGAATTATGATTGGAACAAAACAATCTGCTATTACATTTATCCATTTCATCGGAAAACTCTAAGATTCTGAACCTTTTGAAAACCTTTATCCCAAACCATGTTGTTTCCTGAATGTATTTTTCAACAAATGATGAAAAACAGGTGTGTGCGGTTTCTTGTTTTATTTCTGTAAATCAATTACCCATAAAATTCTGATAGAAGTCATGGCTTTCTAGATAAGTGAATACTCAAAAGAAGTGTTTATCTTTTGCCAAGAGTAAAACAACAAGGAAAACTGAGGCCATGATTTGCATTCCATAAACAAATGCTTAAATGACTAAATAATCAGCAATGTATTATTATTCACGTCTCAAACAGTCAAAGTTTTTCTTAATAATTTTGAAAATTATTTTGGGCAGAGATTTAGACAGAAAATAATTATACATTTAAAAAATAATAATAAAAAAGATCATCTCTAGCTAACAATTAAATATAAAGAATTTTAAATAAAAGATTAACCAAAAAAAATATTTTTTTTTAATAGATATATGGCAAAGTGAAAGAGAAACTAAGAAATTACTATTTTGGTTTACTTATTTAATTTTTTCTTTTATTTTGCGCTACTGATAACTTATTTTATTAGTAATAATCTGTAATAATATCACTTATTTTGTTATTTTTGTTGTTGTTGCACTATTTTCTTTAGCACGTTCTTAATAAAATTATTTTCAAATTCATAGCAGAGACAAACCTCTCAAACCTTCATCAGATTTGGTCAGCTGATTCAGAGAGCTTACTCCTCAAGATCCCTAAATTCCAGGAAGCCTTGGTGGTGGAATTTTTCTCTGGAATGATGGGTGAGCATGAAGAAGACCGCACTGCCTCATCTGATAACCTCTCCTACACTGGAAGATGGATTGGGCCATTTCCCTAAAAGTCACAAAACGGTCGAAGCATGAATGCAGCTTCTTGACGTCTTAATGACTCAGATTTTTTTAATTGATAACAATGACCGCTCTTTAGTGAAGCGTTAACCACATGAAGGGAAGCTGCTGTTAAATTACAGCCTTAAAGGCATAGTCTCTGACTCAAACCCAAGCAGCCTGATCTGGGTTAATATGACTACGCCTCAGGCTTTGAAGGCTTAGTAAGAAGCAAGTCACCTTGAGTGCCAGATATTGAGAAATATTTGATGAGTTATCCTAAAAGACCTTGAATCCATAAAGTGGGGTTTTTCCTGGAGTTACACACAGTTTGATTTCAGCGCTGCATATTTTAAAAGTGTTCACAGGCATCATGTGTTCTACATTTCTATCTTATCCATATGGTCTTGGATTTTAAGAAAAGCCCCTTGAAGAAGCTACTATTGGCCTCTGAAAAAGCTGAATTTTCAGCATTATTACTCCAGTCTTCAGTGTCCTTCAGAAATCATCGTAATATGCTGATTTGAGTTTGTGTAAATTTTTACAAATACGCCTTTTTCAGTAACCAAAAACATTTACATATAAAAAATTACTTAATGTCAACCTGAAATAGTATTCTTAAAGGGATAGTTCACCCAAAAATGAAAATTCTGTTATTAATTACATTACTACAAGATATTATTTTTGTTCTCTTTGCACACAAAAAGTATTCTTGTAGCTTCGTAAAATTACAGCTGAACCACTGTTGTCACATGGATTATTTTAACGATGTCCTTGCTACGTTTCTGGACCTTGATCGTGGTAGGATCCTTGCCGTCTATGGGAGAGTCAGAGAGCTCTCGGAATTCATCAAAAATATCTTAATTTGTGTTCTGAAGATGAACGAAGGTCTTACAGGTTTGGAACGACATGAAGGCGAGTAATAATTAATGACAGAATTTTCATTTTTGGGTGAACTATCCCTTTAACCCATTTTACTTTAAGAAATCAATTTGGATTTAATGTTGAAGTTCTTGTAAATTCCCAGATCACTATGAACACAGTAGTCACTCTTGAAGAAATGCATGCTTCATTTAAAATTTTCGTTTAATTTTAAAATGTAATATTCTATCTTGTATTATCTGTATGGCTGTATATCTAAATAAAAGTTCTACACAGGAAGTGACAGATTCCAGGAATTGCAACTTGGAGCCAGTTCATCTACTTAGATTTACGATGTAGCAAATACTGTAGGCCCCAAACCACTCTCATGATAAATCGTGATTTTACAAATATGCCACTAAATCACTCCAGTCAACCATAAAACAGCAATGCTATCGTGTCGGTATGTTAATAGCAAGCTGAAATGCAACAGAACACAACATACTTGAGTGCAATTATTGTTGTGTAATTATAGCAGTGTACACTCCTGATTGGGTTTGTCAGGAATAGGGTTTTAATTATAGACAAACAGATCTTTAAATGTAAATCAGACACAGAGTCATTGTTGTTTGTGTTCTGTTCTGCTAGTAAAGGTCTGCAAATGTTTTTGTGAGTTTTGCCTTATATTGAGTACATGGTGAACAGCCATCAACACTCAATTTCAGAGCAAATAAAACTTGACATCATCTGCAGGACCAGATGGAATCTGATCCACGGAATCAGCAGATTTATTTTTGTATTTTCCACACTGATTTTGAGGGGAAAAACGGTGGAATTCTGGGGTTAGTTCACACAAAAATGAAAATTCTGCATTTACACACAATTTTAAAAATGGTGGAGTTTTCACACCAACACCATAGAACATACAAAGAAACTACAAAGAACCTTTCAGGAAAGTTCTTAAAAGAACCTTTTTTTTTGTTGTTAGATGAACATTTGAATAATATAAAGAACCTTTTTCACTATAAAGAAGTATTTGTAGAATGGAAAGGTTCCATGAATGTTAATGGTCCCTCATGGAACCATAGATGCCAATAAAGAACTTTCATTTTTAAGAGTGTTCCAAACACGTATGACTTTCTTTCAGAAAGATAAACAACATTTTAAACTGTTTTTATCCATAACAACATATTTTTTTGTGTGTGAACACTCTTACTTGTGGCTGAAAGCATAATCAATTAGCCTAATAGTCAATAAATGAAGACGCAAGGGTCATGGGATTTGTAGAAAGTTTTTGAAATCAGGCATTCCAAGTTCTGTGGATCCTGGATGCCAAAAGTTCCTCTTTTCCATTGTTGTCATTTAAAACGTTCAGTAAAATCATGGCAGAACAGCAGTCTTCCAATCCATGAATCTTTTAAAGGGACAAAATTGCCTTATTCTGTAAAATCAACACCCTTGTGACTTTTGTTACAGACTTCCTCTGAATTCTTCAGTGTTCCCTCACATTAATCTGGCCACAGATCAGTATCTAGGTGCTCCTTTGTACTTGGCTTACAAGCATTTGCAGTGACATCATTTTATGTGATCACTCACTGTCAAAGCTCGCAAGCTGCACAGGATTGAATAACTGCCACACAATGGCTCATTGTCCCTAAACATGAGATGTAGGAATTGCAGAAGCAGCAGGCAGGGACCCTGACTACCAGTGTCCATTCCAGCCAACGCTTTCGTGCCCAGCTGGCATGATAAGATACCACGAAGTCCTGCATGATTAAGTCATTTTAAAGACAGCAACTGAGATTTTTGGAGAATTTCAGCTGTGTTATAAAATAAAGCAAACTATCTAGACAAAATCATAGCATGTTCCTGAATTCAAGACTGTTTCGAAAGGTAGGCATAAACAGATACCCTAAAAGTTACCTTGTTTTGGTTCAATCATCAAGGACCATTCAAATTAAAGAAATCCCAACATGCACTGCAGTCATCATCCAAAATGGGGAATGGAGTTAACTGTAAAAGAGAAATGTTAACTGTAAATATACTGTTAAATTTCATAAACACACACTACCACTCAAAAGATTGGAGTCAGAAATCTGCATTTATTTGATAAAACATACAGTGATAAAAGTAATATTCTAAAATATTTACAATTTAAAATAACAGTTTTCTATTTCTATTTTAATATGTAATTTATTCCTGTGATCCAAAGCTTAATTTTGGAGTCTTCAGTGTCACATGATCCTTCAGAAATCATTCTGATATGGTGATTTGCTGCTAAAAAACATTACTTCTTAATATCAATGCTGCTTAATATTTCTGTGGAAACCATGATACACTTTTTCAGGATTCTTTCATGAATAGAAGGTTTATATATATATATATATATATATATATATATATATAAAAAAAAACATTTATTTGAATTGTACATTTTTCATGATTAGTTCAGATTCCGTCGAGGAAATCATTAGAGAAGAATAAATCGAACTGCAGTCAAAGTCAACCTTAAAAGACAGCTGCCTGTCAGTGAATTGAGAGGCAGCTCACTACGTTAAGAAACAGAGCTACTATGTTGGCAGCGATTTTGCCTTGGGTGACATTTTCTACTAAATACAAACTGCTGCACTAGCATAGAAGCCTTAGTTTTGGTCAGACGACAACTTTTCAGGAGTGCTGACACACTGTTGAGGCGACAATTGATTCCAGAAGACCTCTTCTGGGTGTAAAAGGAAGAATTGTGGGTAACATTAAAAAAAAAGTTCCATACTTTGCCATACCACAAGCATCTAACTGCTACTCCTGTTCTGACCTGCTTTTCACCATAGGTCATTGACAAATGTTTGGACAAATAGTTTGGGTTTAAACGAGCATGGAGATGTTCCAAGCGGAATTAAGAATGTCTTATCAAAATCCATCAGTCTTGTTCTTGGACACTAACTACCCAGTTCTGGGCAACAAGAGTGATGAGCAAGCGTACCATCACTAAAATACTCAAACCACCATTTAATAAACACTGAAACATAAATACACAGTGTCTAATGAAGTTTGGCTTCTCTACAGGGAAGACTGCAGTCTCTGCTCTGACCCCCGGGCTGTGTTTGAGTATGAACTAAACAATAAATTAGCACATTTTCATTAGCAATGCACTAAATCGGAACATATATTCATACATTCACCCTCAAATGCGCTTGACGGAAGAGTAAAACCATATACTGAGACATTTAAACAGTGTGTGATGGTGCATAGTACATTGTAACCATGTGTTTGACTAAATGTTGCAACAGCTTTTAACACTCTGGGAGAAGCAGGGGAGATAAGAGGAATTTAATTTTTTTTTTTTTTTTATTTACTTTCTTTTAAACTTTGTGTTTATCTGGTTTTGATTACCCTCGAGAACACAAAAAGTACATTTTTCTAAAGAAAAAGGGGACATTTTGTAAGAGTGGTAGGTAGTTCCAACATGTAGGTCCAAACCTATATGACTTATTTTTTATGTAGAACACAAAAATGAATGTTAAAAGAGAAGTATATACTATAAGTTTGTCAGTCATCAAAAATGGGTAAAACAGCAACATAAAAACCAGTGCTTCTCAACCAGAGAGCTGCAATAAGTCTTAAAATTAGTTAAATCTAGTTACATTAACAATTAACATCCTAAAAACATTAAAACTAAAGATGTATCGGAAATCTTCTGAATAGCTTTGTGTGAGGAACAGACTAAAATGCGAATTGTTATCCACTGAAAACCTGCTATAGGTTTTCAAGTTTGGTGCACTGCAATCATTCACAATACAAGGAATGATGTATGCAGTGTTGGGGAAGCTACTCTAAAACTGTAGCTTGACCAGCTACAAGCTACTTGTAAATTAAAGTAGTTAAGCTACATTCAAGCTACCCTTCTGAAAAGTAGCTAGCTACACTACAAGTTACTATCAAAAAGCAGCAAGCTACATTGAAACTACTTTCACTTTTTTATTATTATTACTATTACTTTTTTCTTTTTCTTTTTTACAATTAACATTACAAATAACTAAATAATTATTAATGAAGAATTATAATGAAGTTATAAGTAAAATATTTGGGGTTTAAAACAACATACTGTAATGCAACCATGATTTCAAAGAGTAAATTCAGGTTGATTGGGACACTTTTCCAAGCCATTTCAATGACAAAAAGTGTCCCAATCATTTGATTTTGTAAACTATCCGATACACACAATAATAAAATACTGTATAGTTATATAGTTATCTTAAACTGACTGTCAAAGTGCAAAATTGCTACTAACGTAACATCAATGCATGAATAAAATGTATGCAACTTAAACTGGATACGGAGGAGTCATAAAATAAGCAGATTAAACTCACAGCACATGCGGTATGGAGACGTCAATCATCAGCTGCGCGCGTGAACACTGCCTCTGCGTGAATCCCGCCGCAACCATCATTTGCCAATTTTATATGCACACTACTATATCGCGATTTTATTTTCTATTAGATTAGTGTTCATTACAAAACTGTGGGGGGACAGATTATATTATGACCGTTCATCATTGTAAAATAGGCATTTGATCTAGAGTGCAATAAAGAAGAAAAATTAATCAGTTTAAAAAGGCTATTATTGATCTCCTGTATGTGCTTTGAGTCTTCTATGTAGACCGCATTTTAATCTTTGTTTTGCGTAAATTACAGTTGATTCATGTGAAATATCCACTCCTGTACATCCTTTGCACAATCATCAGACGATCTCTTGTCGGTGGAAAGACTGTAAAGCCGCGCGATGCGTGATTCACAACAGATGGCGGTAATGATCAAATTTAATTTGTGATCTAGTCAGAAGAAGACGCTGCGCTGCTTCAGTGCATTACAGACTCAAGACTCGTCAGAACGCAAAACGGCATGTAGCGTTTGGTCGCGCTACACCGCTACTTGCTGGAAAAAATAGTTAGCTACAGGAAAAGCTACACTGTTTTAAAAGTAGCGTCGCTACTGTAAAGGTACTGAAAAATGTAGTTACGCGAGTAGCGTCGCTACTTGTAGCTAACTACTCCCCAACACTGGATGTATGATTGACATCAAAACTAGCGAAAAAATGAACATCAATGTCAATGAATATTTTCAGTAATTATGGTGCTTTTTTTCTATTGACATAAAAAGAGCACATTTTGCTTAATGTTGGGTGAACTAACACTTTAAAACAGTCTATTCAGTCGCCATATACGTTAAGAAAGTTAAAGTCAAAACCACCAGCTGGGCTTTTGTATGGTTATTAGCCCTATATGTTTTTGGCCTTTCAGCTCACCCAAGAAAGTCACTTTTGCCTTCTCTCACTCAACAGACAACTTAAAAGGGATTTGAAAAGAAAGGAAACAGCCAAGATCAAATGTAATTTGTCTGAATAGTGAGGAAACACTTCTTTATTTTCAGTTCAAAGGGCCTCATAGAAGTCTGTAAGACCGTGAGCAAACCCAAAGTACATTGTAAGTCTATTCAACAGCCACTTCCTCAAGTCATTAAAGGAAAACCTATACTGGCATGAGTCCAGAGCTCATTCTATTATGAGTTTTAGATGGAGTAAAATGATATTTCACAGACTAATCGCATTTATCCAAATACTCATTTAAGTTGCAATCGTAACCTTACCTGTGTGTTATTATGAAGCTTCCGCTAAGGAAAAAAGTCCATTACAACGTACAAAACATTTGGCCTGACAACAAGACCAACAGTGCAACAAAATACAGTAATAGGCCTACTGTGTGTATTCAAAATACCTGAAGCTCTCTGAGGTGATTATCGCTACAAATCAAAGCCTGAGACACAAGGTGGCGCTAGTTGCGATTGTTTATTAAAAAAAAAAAAAAAATTAAAAAAAGTGCGAGTCCGCGATCTGATACAAGAAATATGAAAGTAACGCCGGTTTGAGTTATTCAAATGAGAAACTGATATCGCTGAAATGGAAGACTGCGAATATTAAAAATATTGGCCAATCAGAATCAAGTATTTTCAGACGTGTGATATATTTAGAATTATTACTGGTTACTACCTTGTAGCCTACTAATAAAAATAATAGGCGCTCAAAATAAGCAATTACTTATTTATCCACATAATCATTTTTCCAGCGAGAAGATGACAAGTAGCTACACTGCATACAATTGTGTAGAAACAATTTCTACTCAGAAAGTGCTAGTAAATTTCAAAAATAGGCTATGAATTAAAAATATTTGCACATTTTGAAGTACACAGACTGAAATAGTAGGCTATTTTATGTAAAGCATACTCCAATAATGTTTTCTTTACAACTTCAAAAAATAAAAATAAAATAATAATAATTTTACAGTATAGGTGAACAGTGTTTCAAATCATGGCTATATAATGTATTTTACCTTTTTTACATACCCTGACTTATTGAAAATTTGTTAGGACAGTCCTCGAAAGTGTATCAGGAAAAATTAGATGCCACAAAATTCACTGGCATAAAAACAAAATGGAAGTTTGAAAGAAGTCAAAAATCATGTAGAAATCTGTTGACTCTAAGCTTCACAAATGAAATCCATGTGCATGGATAATGCCCACTGTCATTCTGACAAGCATTAGTAAGCCACTCAGTGTGTGTGTGTGTATATATTTTTAATATGTTCCATCTGCCTTTCCATCTTGCCTGATTTTCACACTAAAGAATGATTAGGTGTAAATGAGCAGAGGTGGAATCCAAATTCCCACAAATACACACAAGGGGATAGTGTCAGTAATACCACAGCAATTTCTCACATAAATATCCCACTCCTGGTGGGATATAACAGTTACGGAGCGCTTACGAAAGGCAAGATGGCAATGTCCCCTTATAATAAGAGTGATTCAGTGGGACAGAGTGTTTACATCACAGATGTTTCACTTCATGGAGGTCCGAAAGACCATTTAATTGTGTTGTCCCACTCCACCAAAAACATGACGCAAATTAAACGCTGATTTGAATGCATCTGGCAGAGAATCATAGTCGTGATACAGAAACACATTTGTTACCTTGATTCGGGATGTAGATAGAAAATGTCTCTGGGGAGCCATTGAGGGCTGATGCATCACGCATACAGGACGTGTTTCTGTTCATATTCATATTGCCGAGAGGTCTTGGCCACTTAGCTGGAATTTTGTCTTCAGAAAGTGAAAAAAATGGATATACGGAAAAAAAAATATCTGTCATTTATTGGCTGATGGGTTACTGATGATAATCACAGCGTTAAATGACTTGGCACAAGCTCATTGGTTCATGTTGCATATGCAGCCAAATGGCTGTTTAGCATCCAGTTGAGCATTTTGCAGCGCACTTTCAGAGTTCCTCTGAAACCCTCCACCTTCCCCAGCTCCACCTGTATAGATCTGCTATGAGTTATTTTATATGCTATTTGAGCAGCAGCAGTATGTCTTAAATACTCACAACACCGTATCACCATATCATTGGCAGCAGCAGCAGAAATAATCTACAACTACAGCAATAACCAACAGCAGCAGTAGCGTAGCAGATCTATTCTGCTAGGTAATCTGACAGCGTTGCATTCAACCCTCCACCAATGCTGTTTCTCAGTGTGTCGATGGTTAGCCTCTGGTTAGCCTGTGTGCAGTCGTGTTTTGGAGGAGGTGTGGCTTTGGAGAGTGATTTGCAGGGAAGGTGGGATCTTATGCTTTCAAAGCTAGATTGCTTTGCTAGCCTCTCTGAAATCACCTACCCTACCTTTAAAAGACCACCAAGCTGAACACCAAAAGTTTTTGAGGCATAATACTAGAGTTGGTGCTGTTTTCAGTTATTGAAATTCAAATAGTTGTACAAAATAATCTAATATGACAACTGAAATCGACTGCGAGCCAGCTGCAGAATTTCGCCAAGTTTCCTGGCAGAAGGCATCATTCTGACACAATTCAGAAGCTTGACGATGCATACAACTATTCATTTAAAATACAAGAACTATATTGTTCACACAAAGAGTGGAACAAATAGACATTAGACAATGGTACCAGGTATAACAGCAGAGGCTCAAAAGAAAAACAGAATTTCTCATCATATGCATCCAAGATCAAATGATCCGAGTTATGCTTGTTATCCCATTTTTATTTTATCTCATTTGTGACAGATCACCAAAAAATTAACTTTTTGTCAACATTTACTCACTCTCATGTCCAAACCTGTATGATTTTTATTATTTTGTGAAACACAAAAGATATTATACACAGTGTTGGGGAAAGTTACTTTTTAAAGTATAATACTACATTAATCCATAAAAAAGTAACCAATTGCGTTACTTAGTTACTCTAAAAGTGCCTCAGCCTTTACACCTTACTCCCAATTTTTCTCAACACGGGGACAGGAGAGGTGTCAGTGTATAAATGGGAAAACAAAGTAACTTGCATTACTTATTTGAAAAAATAACTCCGATATTTCATTGTAAATTTAAAAGTAATGCATTACTTAACTAGTTACTTGAAAAAAGTAATCTGATTTGTGTTACTTGTAATCCGTTACCCCCAACACTGATTATGAATAAGCAGTCTTTGTTCATACAGTGAAAGTCGATGGTGTCCAAAACAACACTGGACCCCATTAACTTTCATTGTATGGCCAAAAAACCTTTTAAAGTGTCTCCTCGTCTGTTCCACAAAAGAAAGTCAGTCTTGAAAATAAAACTTTGAGTACATCGTTCACTAAAGAAACCCACTTCTTCAAAAAAAGCTGAAACGACAAGAGATGATCTAATTACAAAGAATAAAATTACAAGCTTAGAAATCTGCTGATACAACAACTAAAGTGACTTGTATATTTATCCAACTGCATAGTAAACTGAAAACACTGGTGTGAAATTATGGATGCTGTACCAAAGCACATCTATACACAATAAGCTCGACTGGAGCCATATTATTTGAGGACAAATCTGAATATATCTCTTGTCTTGGCTAGTCAGGATGTGGCCGAGAGAAATTAAAATGTCAGGGGGGTGACACAGGGAGGGGGAACTAATGGTTTCTGACTGTCCTCCAAGAGGGTGATTATCACGAATAAGATTCCAAAGCTAAATATGTCTTTGTCTCTTCCGCAGTCACTGCTAATTAAATCTGTCCGATATAAAGCCATTTTGCATTCCACTAAACTCTGAAAACTGGCTCAAGATTAAACCAAGAGGGCAGCAACAATACTGCAGGGGGATCCGTTGGGCCTGATTTATGGAGATGTGTGTTTTGTTGGAATTTCTGGACAATGGAAATGGAAACATGCGATACTACTTATAACTCATAAAAGTTCATTAAAAAAAACTTGTAAAAAAGACCACATTTGGCTTTGGCTCTGAGGATAGAGGAATGGTAGTGAAGGAAGAGTGAACTATAAAAATCAGGATAACAGGAGTGAAGCTGTAAGCCAGTCTAGCTGCCGCTGGAGCTCCCTGGGGAACTCCTGGATTACCTGAACTTCAGGGTGGGCTGCTGTCTACCAGACCCAGATAAAAATAGCTTTTTTAAACTCCTGAAACACTAAAAGACAAGAAATCAACAGAACAGTGTGCACAAACACTACTATGCCACTGATGGAAGTGCCAAATCTAGATCACTAGTAAAAAGTGTCTGTTTTGCCCTTATTACTGATGTAATACAAATGTTTAATTACAAATTAGCATAATATTTTGAGTGGAAGCATTGACATGCTGTGATGTGAATTTGTTAAGCTTAAAATCACTTTCAATGCAGTCTCAGACTCCACTGTATAGAAAGTACATATTTTAGCTTTATTGAGAAGGGGGGAAAAAAAAAACGTAAATAAAAAAATAAACCAATCTGTAATTACTCATAGAGGAGATATTAAAATAGCCAGAAAATGGCCAAAAAACGCAAATAGCATTTTTAAAAAATGTGTAAAGGAAAAAAATGAAAGTGGAAGAGTTTACGAGAATGAAATACATAATTATCAACTTTATAATTTCTGCCAGAATTAGCAAAATAAAAAAATTAATAATATATATTCTGATACAATAGTACAGAAATATAATTTAAATATTTCTATAAATATTAAATATTTCTATATTATAACAACATCCAAATTATTCTTACAGTGTATACACACACACCTATATCTATATCTATATCTCTATCTATATATATATATATCTATCTATCTACTCTAATTACAGACATGAATAAACATAGGCATGTGATACTATTTGGAATAACTGCACATAAAAGTATTTGATTAAGTTTTTAAAATATTTTTATTGACAGAACTATGTTAGTCTGTTTTAAACTGTATACCTATTTTATTTTATAGTGCCTATAAAAGTCATAGACAATACACTCAGTACAGTAAGAAAAAGTCAAAATACAAAAAAAAAAATTGTGTACAGAAAGCTTCATTGTTTGCTCCTTACAATAGCTGAGCTGTAGGGAGGGGTCAAATGTGCGGTTTTTGGAGTTTAATGAAATCACCCTTGTTTTCGGGCCCAGTTGCTCCTGTTTTCCGGACTCCATAAATGAACAATTCCCTTTCATTCACCTCTCAGGTTTAATTCATGTGTTTATTTTTGTTTCGGAACCTAAGGATGAAAGCCTGGAGGGGGAGGGTGGGCCTGATTCAATTTCCACTGATTCATTTACGTATCCGCCTTCATTCACAGACTTAAAGAGTGTTGCACAATACCAGCCAACTGTATTGTTGATGAAAACCATAAAGGAGGCATTTAATTGGGCTATTTATCCTCTACTTAAGTCCTGCACTGTGCCCGGTCTGTTTGGGATTGTGTTCACACATACACACACAAGGCCTTCTCCTGTTGCACCGGCTGTCTCCTGCGGAAAGTGCGGGGCCAAATAATTACAGCTGCTCATGATCAAAGCTAGAACAATGTCCAAGACAAATACAATCGCGGCATCGAATAGCACCACAGCAGATGATATATGGGAAATCAAGACAGCCAACCAGGTGCTCCGCCAACAAACCCCGTCTGAAACAGAGCCACTATGTATTACTAATAAAAACGCATGGCTAAAGGCCAAGCAGATGTAACTACGCACTCATATTTCCGCTATCGGTTATTAATTATGCGAACAAAGCTCAGGTAATCTGCAGTGGCAGAAATGTGAGATTTTGTTCAAGCAGGGCTTTGGGAAACAGTATCAAGAGGAACGTGTATTTATGTCCTCACAAAGCTACCACTCCATTTGCATGCTGTAATGATAGGATCTTCAATTTGAATGCAAATGCCAGTTTGGTCATATATCATCAGGTTGTGTTTATTTATGGCCAAATACCGTGAGACAGAACATAAACCAACACAAATGACCTCACAGCCTCTTTTTTAGAAAGGTTAAACCACAACACATAGTACTGTGTTATAAAGTTGCATGCGTTTTGTTTATATGTATTATTTATTGTATTTTTTCCAATGTAAAGATACATATTGAAATTGAATATGCAGAGAAGTCATTCAAAGATTGATTTCCTTGAAAAGAAAACATTGTGTGGCACTAATATTGCTCTTTTTGTTGAGCATCTCCACCAGCAGGATTAGGATGTTTGTTTGGCCAACTAATGGAAGAGCATTTAAGAAACCCCAAACTTTGAAAACAATGAGTCTCATTCACTAATAACCACAGGAATTATTCATATTTATACACACGGGACAACTTTCCACATTTTTCTTTTTTTGCCAAATTCACAACCCGTGTACAATGTGTATGACCCCAATTATAGACCGTTCATTGTAGCTGCATAAGCATATTTATGCATCTCAAACTACAATGCACCTTTTCTTACTCTTTTACTGTATGTGATGAAATTTATACAGTATAAAGATGATTTATCTCTTCATAAAACTTTTTTTTTTCTTATTCTTAACACATTTATAAGACTATCCAGAGTATGTGCTTTTTGCTTACATGTGGTTTCAGTTGTTCCTACATTTTTTCGTAAATTTTGAAAATAATTTAGTATGAAAGTTATTGATGAATCATTTTAATTAAAATGTTCATACTCAGAATTCATGCACAATTTATGTAAATGCATGGTTAGTAAATGAGACCGAATCTTTCTTTTTTTCCCCCCAAATTCGTACTGGTGGTGAAATGACACAAGAAAATTAAAATGAAAAATTATGTGAATCTGGTTGCTTTTTTGCTTGCTTGCTTGTTTTTTGTTTTTTATTCCGTTTATAAAGATGCAGTAAACTGAATCGTAATAAACTGAAACTTAACTAGATTTCGCTGTAATAGAAAATAAAAATAATTTACAATACAAAATTGCAATAATTTAACTATTGTATGATTTGCATTCACCATGTTTTCTCATTGACACACCACCAACTCGGAAACTCAGGGATAAAAGAAAATCCTGAGTTTCCCAACAGTAATTACTTTTTGGTGCAGAGTTCAGCACTTAAATACGGCCTTTTTGAAATGATTTAAATGCACCAAAAATGCATTTAAAATTTAAAAGTTTAAATATCAAAACAGATTTAATATCCTTTAATGTCTTTTATTTTATTCTTAGGAACTAAACTCAACTTTATTTCACTGACATTTTAAAAGGTACATCATTCTTGATGTAAGTGACCAAGCAACCAAATGACTCTTTAGCTATGATTAAAAAAAACATTTATGAAAGCAACATAGAATATCTAAAACTTGCTAAACTTTAAAAGTAACTACTGAATGTATCCCACTTATCTCTGTTTCTAGATTAACTAGCAACAATCACTAGCAAATAAGCCTGCGCTAGTGACGCTGTACGTGTTTACTTTGTGAGGTACCGGTACCCCCTGGAGGGTGGTCTGTAACTGCTAGTGATGAACAAATAAACTCCGGGATTAGCGCATGTTTCTCTTCTCACTGATAGCATCTCTGTCTCCTGATTGAGGAAGAACAGATAAAAGGAGAACAGCGCAGCTTCAGGACTCATTCAGATGGCGCTGACGCAAGAGGCAGCTCCACACAAGCCATTGCATTTGAATACAGTAACGTGTCAGTGAACGCTAATGTCTTATTAATGCATCGTTTTGACCTATAAAGCATACAGCAGATGATAGCATCAGTGTTACCTTCGTCATCACCTCATTGTGGCCAAAAGGCATTAAGATGTGCTGACAGCTTTCAATCAGACGGACAGAGTCACTCCAACTTCCCCGTCGCAAATTTCGAGAGAAACACCTGAGAAACACACATGCAGACACAAGAAAATCAAACTATCAGCATCAAGTCTGGTGCATATTGTTGCTTTTTCTAAGCATGACATAATCATTTATTCATGAGGAGGACATCTGAGTGACTTGTAAAACTGAAGTCAGTGCTGCTAACACATTAAAAGTTCATTTTAATAAGAATCAGCAATTTGAGCGATGTGGGCGACACCACTTGTGAAAATGAGCAGGTAAACACCAATGTGCATAAACGCAACAGAGTTTGTGATTCACCTTCTAACAAAATTGCAGACTGTGTATTAAGAGTACCTAATAGTGACCAATAAAATAAAAATTTGGTAATACCAAGCAAATTATTAACTGGCAAAACAGGCTACAAGACTGGGAAAAAAAAAAAAAAATTATGAAGAAAATTAAAAAAAGAAATTATTTTTTTTTTCTAGCAAGGACACATTAAAATAATGAAAAACAACAGTAAAGGTATTTATAATCTCACAAAAGGTTTTGATTTCAAATAAAAGCTTTTCTTTTGAACTTTTATGGACATTTTATAAAATGGACATTTTATAAACTTTTTTGAACAATTTATGGACAATAATAAGAAATGTTTCTTAAGCACCAAATCAGCATATTAGAATGATTTCTGAAGGATCATGTGACACTGAAGACTGGAGTAATGATGCTGAGAATTTTAGTAATATTAAAATATAAAACCGTTGTTTTAAATTGCAATATGTTACTAAATTACAATTTTTATTATAGTTTTATAGCATAAGGATATTTTAAAAATCTCACATTAAAAAAAAAAAAACTTAGCTTAAAATAGCTTAGCTTAAATACATAAAATAAAATAAAATAAAAATAAAATAAAATAAAGTAAAATAAAATAAAATATAAAATGAATAATTTCTCTTAAATTTGTGCGATGGCCCATGATACTGGAAATATAAGGACAATTACTTAATTATTAAAACACACAAACACATACACAAACACACACACACACACACACACACACACACTACAACTCTACATACTCTTTATGGTTTTGTTGAACTTGTAGCAGGTAAAATATGAAAAGAGGATCTTTAAGATAGACTGACATTCTCACTGACTGATTTTGAAAATACATCAATATTAAGATATGGACACAGCTGAAACCATAAAAGAGAAATATTATTAAAATGAACCCTGTCATTCTGCCAGGACATAGTGGCGATGTTTATTAATATAAAGGATTTAGTTATATACACTGTGTTTTTTTTTTTATTTAGAAAATCTTGTTTACTTACAACTGGGTCACTACTTGGCTCCTGGAAATGGCAGATTTGAACAGCTCCTGTGATTTAAACATACAATATGCGTCATATGGTTTGTGAACAGCCTTTAGGCTGATACTGAGACGACAGAATCTTTTGTAATGACAAAGATCACTTTCACTTACCCAGGTAGGTGGCATGAGGTTGGAGCGCTGCCATAAAGTGTGAAGACACTCAGACGGTGAACGAGGACAAGATGAGGAGAACGAGAGTCTTGCCTGTCATGTCCTCCTCCTCGCTGCCTCATGGGACTGGGTCCTCATCATGTCATGAAACAGATGCGTCTCTTTGATGTGAACATGCCAGGCTCTAGCATTTGATGTATGATACCCCTCTATCCATGTGATCTCTTCATTTCAAACCCCTCACATCTGAGGTAATGCACTATATCTCAGATTTTAATATCTGTAGATATGCCAAACCAGACGGAAGCAGATTAAAAGGGAAAGGATGCAGTCGCTGAAAATCATGAATGTTTGTGACTGACATCTCAAGTATCAGACATCGCAGGAAAAAAAACATGTGCAACCAAGCAAATATTTACATAAGCTATGAAAATCACATGGGAATGTCAGCAAACATTCTCATTTCATCAAAAATGTAAAGCACCTGAGAAAAATACAGGTAATATTGGAGAAGGAATTTAAAGACAAGATTTTTAACTAACAGCTAATCGGTATAGACCTTGTAACGTGTGTCTAGTAAAGCTAGTAAGCTTGAGTTGTTTTAGTATTATTTATACACTATTTTTTTTCATATATTAAATTAGCTTTTATTTTCATATTTCAGTTTTTATTTTAATTGAAATGTTTAGTAATTTTGTTATTATAGTTTTCTCAACATTACTACTCAGGTTAAATTGATATTATTTCAGTTTTAGTTTTAGTTCAGGTTTGTTACTTAAAGGGACACTTCACCCAAAAATGAAAAGTCATCATTTACTCACCCTCAAGTTGTTCCAAATCTCTTTGAGTTTCTTTCTTCTCTTGAACACTAAAAAAAGATATGTTGAAGAATGCTGGTAACCAAACAGTTGCCGGTAGCCATTGACTTCCATAGTATGTTATTTCATACTATGGAAGTTAATGGCTACCGTCAACTGATCGGTACCAACATTTTTCAAAATATCTTCTTTTGCGTTTAAACTTGTGTTTAAAACATACCTTTACATTTTTAGTTAGTTGCCAATTTTTTTTTTTTAAATTTTAAAATTTTGCTTAGTTTAAAGGTGCAGTTGGAGATCTCGGAAAATGCTAACTTTAGCCTGATAGCACTGAAAGCGAATGTCCCACCCTCCCTGCAATCGCTGTCCAAAGCCACGCCCCCTGAACGCACATATGCTCAAAGAGCAGAATACCAGAGACAACATTAAATTACTACAATAGGCTACATCAACGGTTCAGTTCAAAGCAAGCATATATCTTCCATACAAAGGGCAATTAAAGTGTGCTAGACGTGAATTTAAATGGTATTTATTTACAGAGGTATATTATGTCACACTTCTCTAGTAAGTTTCGTCTGTGTGTGAAGATGCTGCGCAGCGCAATCCGTGAATGAATGTTCCGAAGTGAAGTAAACTTCAACGGATTTCCCCTGCTCAGGAGAAGGAGCAATGAACACTGTGTAGGAGCATGTCAATCGGTACACAGTTCATGCGTAACGAGCTCTCTTCTAACGAGCTGGTTATCTGAATCATGTGTGTTAACTAAGCGAGACATGCAAAATATGCAGAGCGGGGGGCGCGAGGACTGGAATTGGGAACCGCTGGGCTACATCATGTGTCATTCACCAGTGAGAAAACTTTATAGCACAGTTAGTAAAAGTACTACAATACCAGGAAGGAAGACTGGGTTGTTGATGTTTGCCTGCCATTCTCGCTCTGTCTGCACAGCGTGCGTGATTGCGTTGATGACGTATCGTGTCTGCGCGAACAGGGTGTGCAGAGGTATGCAAATACATACGTTGACAGACAGGTAGAAAAGACAATTAAAACGCTCGGACCGAGCGTTTTGATTGGACGAACATTTCTTGGTCCTACACCTTCCACAGAATATATAAATACAGATAAATACATTTAGACCACTTAACTTAATGATTGCTATCAGGATGTGAAGAGACTTTCAACCAGAATAACAAAAAATGTTTCTGAAGACAATCACCTATGACACCTTTAAGCTTTTTATTTTATTTCAGATTAATTTCAATGACCAAGAAATGTTTTTAATAGTTTTAGTTTTACTAAAAAAAGATAAAGATAATAGCCCAGCTTCATTGTCCTTTTATAGGAGGCAGATTTTTGTCATGGACGGCTTTGAATGGAAGTAGAAGCAGATGCAGGGGAAATGGAGGGGAAATGTGGCCGGGCTTCATGTAACAGTTTAATCTACCGGTACAGCCGATGACGTCACATGATGGAGTGGTGACACTAATTAGTCACGGAGGATGTGCAGCAATGCGTGCGAGTTATCGGCCACTTTCCACACATGGGTACAAAATGGGACTTGAAAGTTTCAGGAAAAAATTTTGGTTCTTTTTCAAAAAAGATTCCGAGAAACAAGGTGCGCAGGTATCAGATTTTTTTTAATCATGCATTTACTGGGAATTGAACCCATAACCTTGGCATTGCTAGAATCATGTAATACTATATTGTATAAAATAAAACTAAAGTCACATTTTTTCTTATAACGACATTGACTGTTGAATTGTTGAGCTTGACATCTACAATCAAGACTACAATAAAAATCTAACTTCACTGTAAAAAAAAAAAAAAAGTTGAGCCAACTTAAAAGTTTAAGGGAACCAGCTTCAGCAGATTTTTGAGTTTTCTCAAATTATTTTTTTTTAAGGAAATTTCTGAGTTTTCTCAACTTTTTGTATAAACTTAAAACAAGAAGTTGAGAAAACTCAAAAATCTGCTGAAGCTGGTTGCCTTAAACTTTTAAGTTTGCCCAACTTTTTTTTTTTTTTTACAGTGTTGTCTTCGCGCCACAATGATGTCACTTCCCAGGTGACACAATTTTTTTAGATGTTCCATTTGTTTAAGAGGGGAAAGATCATGTGGTTGTGTGCAAAATATGATTTTGGTAATAATTAGTCATTTTTATTATTTTTGTTCTCTAATGAACTGCATATTAATTCAGTGTATAAATGTGTCATTTTTGACTGTTGTATGATTTACATTGTCAGATGCAGTCAAGAAGGTCAAGACCTATGAGCTGGAACGCTTTGAGATATTAAAAAGACACGAACTGTCTGCTGAACGATCCAAGAGTCTGGAGTTTGTATACTTAGAAATAAACTCTAACGTATATTTATTTGCCAGGAAAACACATGCTGTTCTGACAAAGATGTCTATCGTCAGCAACAACAACAACAGCAAATATTTGTACAGCAATAATTCTTTCCCCATCACCTTTCAAAACAACTTCACTAACCCTTCTTTATATGTTAAGGATATTGTAATGATTTCCTCATGATTTGATGAATTTACCTTTATGGTGGTTTGCAATTTCAGCACTGGAGGGAAGGTCAAACGGGCCGAGGCTCTTACTGCGGCGCAGCAAAGACAAGAACCAGGTGCAACCAAAAGCCGCTTCCCTGTCTGTCAGTATTAATAAAGCCTGTGTTAAAAGACACTGCTGAAGGAAAAAAAAAAACAGTTGGCAGAAACATTTACAAGCATCATTTATCATACACAGTTACGTGATTGACAGAGTTGGGAACCCTTTGTATTGAAATTGTTCTGGCACATTTAATAAAGATATAAGGCTCTTCTTGTGTCTCAATCGAAATAATTCAAGTGATCCTATAGGAATATAGGTAAAACGTAACTTTATACTCAGGCAAACGTTCACGTCATGTTCAGACTGAAGTACTATTCACTCATGTTGAAGGCCCCACTCGATGCGGACCATAGATCGAACAAGATCTGGCAGAGGACATATGGAGAAAAACATGACGGCTGGCACATTTGGACGTTTCATCTCCAAGCTGGAATCAAAGAAGAGGGCAGGGTATTCCTGAAAGAGTCTGGATTAACCCTAGGTGTCCCACTTTCACAGGGGCGCGACTGCATCTGGAGGCCAGCTGGCTCTCTGTGTGTATTTTCTGATATATTTCGTTGACCTTGTACAGCAGTTGCACACGGCACTGTTTAACTACGGGAACTGGGGAAAATGTGCGTTATGATCAGTGATTTTCATGTCTTCTCATATTTTTCGAAGAGCGCAGACTTTTAATATCAATGAAGCTGATATTTGTGATTCTTTTTTGGTGGAATGGTTTATTAAAGACACTGAGGTAAGAAGGACAATGCTGTTCAAAATAAACAGGACAACTATGAGTTGTAAACTGAAGAACGTCTACATGATAGTTTTTCTATTCTAATACAACACAAAAAGTCATACAAATAAATACTACAAAAAAATCCACCTAAAGATAAAGCTAATTAATTTTGTTCAACAAAACACTAGATTCAAACAAAGGAATATCAAAACACTATGGTTAGAAATGTTACAGACTAGACAGATGCTATTAAAGTTATGCCAGTAACTTCAAGAACAAACCTCACAGATTTCAATTGTTTTGCTGCTTTGCAAGCAAGTTCCTTAAACAGTTGTCCAGATTTTAGAATAAAATGCTGCCAAAACGAACACAAAGGATATACTGTTGTCACCACACCTAGCTGAATAATCGTTGAATAAAACAACAGGGTTTTTTTCTAATGATATCAACCGTCACAATAACTGTATACAGTCGCATCCAGGCACACATTTTGGCTCCAAGAATTGTTCAATGCTCAGTACATTAAGCTCTACCAACAGCATTTGTGGCGGGTTGAAATGTAAGACAAAAAAAAAAAAAGTTTACATTAGTGTACTTGCAATGTATTTTTGCATCGTTATATTCATACATTGTTTAATTATGCAACGGGTCTACTGTTCTAGGTCTTTTGATATTTCTCTATGCAAAAATTCCTTTATTCTTGCACATATTGTGCAAAACGTATCAGCTTTACTGATTTTACTGACTTTTTGCAGTTAAAAAAAAAAAGGAAGTCAACATGTATTTTCTTTTGACAATATGTCATAAATGCTGTCAGTAGAGCTCAACATGCATTAAAGCCAGAACAATGCTGTTTCAATAAAAGCTCTTTAAGGCAAGTAGGGCAATTTTCAAATTACATGTCATCTTTCATCCAATTGTAACAGCGATTATGGAGTGTACAAGAATAGAGATGGCATAATTTGCTAATAAAACAGTTTAGTTTTCTATCTTTACAGTATTGAATACTTAAAATGCACCTTTCACAAGTTAACTCGCTTTTTTTTTTTTTTTTTTTTTTTTTAAACCGAACATATAAAAATGCTGCCATAAGACTCTGAACTATGAAACCGACAGTGATTTAATGAGGAACAACATCCAAAACAGCGCAAGAAGTCCTTTGGGTGGTCCCAGTGTTCAATCATTGTGTGTGTGTTTTGTTTTTTTACAAACCAAGATCACCTCCTTCTCCGCCTCCTTTCACTGTAACAGAATTGTTTCCCCCTCACTCTCTCTGCACCTGGAAACCGGCTTAGGCCTTCTCCAAAGACTGGTAGTATTCCTTGAGAACATTCCAGGCTTTGGGTGCCATGAAGCCTTCTGGAGGGTTCTGGCCCTCGCGAGCCATCCTCCGCATGCGGGTTCCTGAGATGAAGTCATAGTCCTGGTGTCTGGGTAAAACGAGACGGCAGAGGGAATGTCAAGATGTGCACGGTAAAGGGACGGTGTGGTACCCAATGTGATAGGAAAATGAAAAAGAAACATAATCTCGGGGTTTGCGTCAGAGATAATAACTAGGTGTTGTACACTGCTCCATTGTTCGGGACGTTTTGCTCTGGAGGGAACGATGCATTATTCTCTGAAAAGAGCTCTATGATAAAATATGTTCTCTCAAGTGGCTCTTCAAGCCACATAATTCCTTTCAACGGTGCAAAGACAAGGAGGTAAACAGGCTGACTTCTAGACAAAAAATAAATTAGCAAGAAACAGAAATCTAAACTTCAGACCCACGTCATTAAATCCAAACTCTCGGCTACACATTTTCATTTAAACAAATGCTTTGAAAATAAACAGTG